>JANAVB010031019.1:26354613-26399613 GCA_029216955.1 Iris pallida | reverse complement strand
TCGGGGATGGGAAATATTATAGATAGTGTGATCAATGCCCACCTTGAGTTACTACTTGTATCATAGCTATACCCTCACCTCACGATGGGTATAGCCTGACCTGTGCTACTACTTGCTCCATAGCTTACCATCCCGGCCGGACCGAGTCCACGTACTTGTAGCCGGTCGGCTGCAAGCCTGATCTTGACCCATACCGATCACATTATGCTATAATATTCGAGGCACATTTTATATTTACTTTGTCTTATCGTATATCCTGCTCTGTTCTATATTCAGTATTTTTCTCACCATGCCATGATATACAGTTACTCACATGCTCTACATGCCTTTACATTGTACCTTGATTGGAGACTAAGTTCTGCTCAGGAGAAGAGTTACAACCCCGGTCCTTGTTTGGTTTAAGGGTTGTAACTCGGCTTCCGAACGGATCCCAAGCTTTCATATATCTTTGTCTTATAGTTCATTATACTGTCTCTTATAGAATTTGTCAATTCACATGGAACTGCTGTTAGTGCTTGTACTTGCTCATTTTCCTGACAGGATACCGTTGATAATATTTTAGGAGTTGTTATACCATTAGTAGACTTCATGATGTTGCTAGCTGAGGTGGATCTCACTATTCTTCTATGTGAGTTGTCTAGTAGTTATCCTTAGTTCGTCTTGTTTTTCCTTCTTATTTTCTGTCTTATGTTTCCTTCTAGTAGTTTCTAGTTGCTCTTATGCTTTAGTTATCTTCTTGTCTTATCATTCCTAGCTGTTTGTGATGTGACTAGAGTATATTTATAGTTATAGGCCTTCTAGACATAGTGTATATTTATTGGGTACTAGACAGCGTTCTACCGCCGATACTGCGGCATAGGCTGGGCGTCGTCTACGTATTCGTATCCGTATATCCGGGTGCGGGTCGTGACACGGGACACTACAGCCACTGCTGCCTCCTCTATCCCTGACTACCCCAGATCAACCTAGCAGTCACCAACCACTAGTCCCTGCCACCTTACCGACCTAGCTCCTCCATTGTCCACCCTACTCCAACCTAACCGACCCCTATGACCACCCTTACACCAATAATCAGAGCAGCATCGCGCTGCTCTGCCACCAGCCCCGACCGCTTCATGGGACCACCACCACCAACAGAACCCCTCCACCCTGACTCCTCCACCACACAGCTCGACGCACCCCCACCAGACCAACCGCAACTCCGGCAACTCATACCACAGCCCCATCTCCACCACTGAACTGACGTCCGACGACTCCCTACTTGACACCAACCACTACCACCATTAGACAGCACGACCGCCATCGTCTTTGATCTCCAACCACCACACACCGACTCACCATCACCATCACCACTACCACCTAGATCTAGACCCTCCCGACCCAACCAGCCACCGCAGGCCACTGTCACCACCACCCTATTCTCTAACTGGCTACCAACGACCATAGTATACAATCAAAAAACCCTCACCTGAGACTGTCGTCGATCAGATCCAGAGCCCTCCGTCGTCGTTCGATAGATCTGAGTCAGCGCCGAACCACTTTGACCCGCACTAGTAAGTGTTCGGTCAGATCTGTGTAGATCTGTCACTGACCGAGCTTCGGCGAAGTCTTGAGGTCCTTATCTCCGGCGACCTTCAGATTTGCAACGGATATGCCCAACCGACGTCGACCTGTAGATCATCGTCGCCTAGTACACAAGAGTTTCTCCGTCAAGCTCATGCGTTAGCTAGTTTCCACCTCATCGACCCACTGTAAGCCTCCATTCGCCTTGTGCTCGACCTTGTTCTTCTTCTCCTTGCCTCTTCTTCTTCTTCTTCTTCTTCCTCTTCCTTTTCTCCTTCCTCTTCTGTTCTTTAAATTTTGAGTCAGTCGACTATTGTCTCTCTCCTATAGGAGAGCGACTTAGAGTTTAAATCCTAATGTGCATATGGGCTGGGCTTCCAGTATGGTTTAAGTTGTTTTATTTAGGATTAATCCTATGGGCTTGGGTTTCAGCCCGATCCATGGGCTTTAGGATTTTAGAATTAGTATAGTTTGTTGTTTTAAATGTTTTTTTGGGTAGATGCTGCTGGGCTGGGCTAGTAGGCCAGCTCATTAGCAATTGCTTTTGTGTATTAAATGTATATGCCTATATATGTACTTATAATGTATTTACACTGTATTTAGTAATTACTATTATGTAGGAATAGATGTATATATTACTTTCTATAATTATTACTAGTATAAAATAATATGTTCATGTATAGTATATTAATAGTAATAATATTTTGGGTAGTTATATTATTTAATATTATTATCAAATAATTTTTCTAAAGTAGTTTTATCAAATAACGTTTAAAGTATTTTCAAATTATTATTTCTAAATATTTTGACTAAACAAAATATATTTTCCTAATATTATAAATATTTCTATAAATGAATTATAGATATTATGTTGTGTTATTCTCTTCCATTATCGTGTTAATCATTCTAATCGTGCTTTTCTAATTTGTGACTTTGCTCAATCTACCATAACAATCATTGGCTTGTTGCTATTGGGATATTCGGATGATGGATGCGATCTTGGACATTTAGGATGTTATGACCTTCGATGACTATGACTTGGGATGATATAATCTTGGGACTATTACCAAACTTTAGACGGTGATACTTTTCGTGTCGACGCGTTCGTGTCTCGCTCGTCGACTTCAGATACCCAAGGTAAGTACATACAATGATCGCTTTCATTTCCTGATAGTTATTTTATACATGATTTAGTGCACATTCCATGATTATTTTCATGATTTTTATACGAGTTTAGTGTTTATGGATTCTACTTCATGAATACAGTATTCCTTGTTTACCATGTTTTCGTGTTTATCTATTTCATGCTTACTGTTGTGATTAGAATCCATGATTACTATTTGACACGAATTACCTTAGTATATATGTGATGAAAACCCCATACATTGTGAATACCGTGCTTAATAGCTAATCATACACTCATGTATGATTGAGCCGTACCAAGTAGATCCCTTAGATGATCACATATAGAACGTGGTAATTCAAATACACTTTGTGTATTGATGACTTATGCATTTCATATTGCTATGTCACATGTTTTGATTCCATGCCATGATGATTTCCTTCTTACATGTCAGATTGTGATTATAGTTTATTCCTTTTGACTCCTTACTCTACTTCATGCTATATAGTTTGTATCATGTTATGAATAATGTAACATGTATTATACTTGCTTCCATCCTAACTGGGTAAATATTTTTAGGCGATGACTTAGAGAACTGGTGCCTTACCAATTATGACACACCTGAGGTGGATCATGGCTTAGCTGAGGATGTAGGAGATGCTATAGTCGATGTGTCACTGGAGGATGCTTAGCTTAGCTTCGTCTTTACTTTCTGTCATTTAGATTTCTATTATCAGAACATTTGATGAGTTGTACTGTTTCATAGAATTACTATACTTGACTACAGATTTTTACTCTGTGGACTTATCTTTCCATTTCATATTTACCTACTAGTACTTGTGATTGAGTTAGATTTTGGTTATTATGATCTATGTTATATTGCTAGATTTGGAATTTGGATATACTTGAAGATTATATAGCATAATGCCGTCGACTCTACGGCGTTGGCTGGACGTGTTTTCACATATTCGTGCCCGAACTTCCGGGTGCGGGTCGTAACATGTGTCGACACTCACGGAGGTTGCGTAGGTCTCGGAGGTCGATGGGGGTTCCAGCATGGAGGTCGCGGAGCTCGTCAGGGTTTCGCCTGCTTGCCGAGGAGTGCGAGGAGTTCTGGCACAGAGGTCCCAAAGCTCAACTGATCTCGACCTCGCTTGTGGAGGAGCAAAAGAAGTTATGGTGCACGTCTTAGAGGGAACGACGAAGCTTGCCACGGGTCGAGAGGTCCCGGCGCTCGTGGAGCTAGACTACAGCGAGTCCCCCACTTCTGCCTACTTCTATTAATTTTTTGTAGAAGTCAAAAATAAAGAACTAGAGGAGAGTTACGGGGACAGGAACAAAGCATGTCCAATCAATCCAGTTTCGGCCTTCACCTCCAAAACTAACCAAACAGTCGAATTGAAGAACCTAACGAGGAGTTTCAAATTTTTGGCACTTCCATTGGGCAGTTCTGTGAACCAAACAGACTATGTGTATTGCAGGCACTTAAGATAATTTGTTTGAAAACAAATTAAATCAGACAATTTCATTCAGAGGGAGGAATTTTGCTATACTTATACAGAAGAGGAAACTTCTTCTGGAATTTACACAATACGGAATGGGTCGCCATTACTAATGGTGTCGAGAAAAAATATTGGGTTTGGGCCATCGTTGATGGTGCCCCAATTCTTTTTAAAGTTTGGCTCCATTGCTGATGTAGCCCCAATTTTTCTTTAAGTTTGACTCTATTAGCAATGGCACCGAACATTTTTTTCGTTATTCTTGGCGCCATCATTGATAGCACCCAACATTCATTTAATTTTGGCTCCTTTAGCAATAGCGACCAACAATAATTTTTTTGATTTTTTTCAGCTGTCAATAGTCATATTTGCCAATGGTCGTATTTCTAGCTGTTGGAGAGTGAATCTATATAAATGATAGATGTTAGAGACTTTCATTCTTACTTCAAACTTTTTTTCTTCTTCACAATTTCTCTATTTAGAAGCTCTCCATTCACAAATTCTCCAATTTAGAAGCTCTACATTCTTTCTCTATGGATCAAAGTCTAAGAATATTGTGCTCACATTGAGGTGCAATAAATAGGCAATTCCAACGAAGAAGGTTTTACCCAAATTCTTATAACCGATCGTAGTATTACATTAGATAATTTACGCAATCTGATTATGAAAGTTTTTCGATTCGATATGGATTTATATTAAGAGAAGTTTATGTTTCTCATTCTTTGTTATTAGATTGTGAACAAGCATGAAATTTTGTTTTTGAAGTTGATTTACAATCATCATTTATAAGTATTTTTGTTACTCAAGTAGCACCAAGACGAATTTTTTTTCTAGTCAACGTGTTTCTAATTATCAAGCGGGTGCTAGTTCTTCTCTGCAACTTCCAACTCATGAAGAAGAACATACATTAGATGTAGCTAGTAATGAGGATTTTCAAACTATTGAAAATAGTGATGATTTAATTAAAAAATTAGATGATGTGTTTGATAATGATGTCATTAATGCTACCATTAATGAATTATTTGCCGGACAATCGTTTGCTAGTCGTTCTAAATTTAGAACTTTTACAAGTAATATAGCAATTAAACATAATTTTACCTGTTCAACCAGTTGTATGAACAATTCTAACATAATTATATTACTTGTGATCAACCATCTTGTAATTGGACAGTATATGCTAAATCCATTGGTAGAGGAGAAATATTTGTCATTAGTACATTAGAAAGTTGACATTCTTGTTTAAATGGACTTAGAACATGATCTTATCCATTAGCTACTGCTAAGTGGATTAAAAATAAGATTATTGATACAATTAGGGATAATCAGTCCTACAGTCCATCACAAGTTGTGAAGAATATGCATAGAGAACATCGAATACAAAAATTTTATGCCAAAGCTTGGAGAGCCATAGAGATGACATTTGTTAAAATAAATGGTAGTTATGCTTATACATATGCTAGTCTTTAGTATGTTTTAGAATCGAGTCAAATCCAAGTAGCGGAGTCTTTCTAAAGACTACTAAAAATAATAGCTTTGAAAGAATTTGTATTTGTTTCAAGGCATGTATTGATGATCTTCTGGGGGTTACTTACCGGTTATTAGTACTGATGCTAATTTTCTTTCATCTAGATATCAAGGTATTTTATTTATTACTAGTGCTCACTATCTGAACTATCAACTATATCCAATTGCTTATGTGGTTGTTGAATGTGAAAAAATAGATTCCTGGACATGGGTTTTAAAACTTTCAAGAATTTCTTTTGAAAACTATTTTGATGATAATAGTATAATTTCATTTATACCTGATAAACAAAAGGGATGGATAAATACTATATGTATTATTTTTCTAGAATCACCTTTTTTTTGTATTCAACATTTTAAATAAAATTTGAAATCAGTTACCAAGGTTAAGAAATTATATCATTTGCTAGACTCTCTTGCTAGATCGTACAACAAAACAGACGCTGATTATTGGTTTGAAATAATTAAAGCCAAAAATATGGAAATGTTTAACTGGCTTGTTGGAGTGAATGATCAAAATTGTAGTTTTTAACATTGGACAGCTTCTTATTCTCCTCGTCCTCGATTAGATATTAACAATTCTAATCTTGCAGAATGTTTCAATAACTTGGTTAAGAATCAACGTGATAAACCAATAACAACACTACCTGACGGCATTAGAGCAAAGATTATATCGCTTCAAGAGAAGAACATACAAAAAGCTCAAAACCTAGACATACAGTTTTTGTCCGAGAATGTTAAAAACTAAGGCAAGCATAAAAAGACAAAACATTATGTATACTTCTTCGGGTCTGGATCTGAATCTGAACTATCGGGCCACTGAGTTGGCATGGAAGTCTACATCTACTAGGTCTCTTGAGTTGGCATGGGAGCTGATGGAGTCGACAACAACTACATATACTTCTCCATATCCCTAGACCAATCTGTAGGAGTGGCTTGGGAGCTCCTCCCGCCAACATGCTATGAAGTCCCCTCTCCAACCAGATGAGATGACCCCTCTCCAGCCTGATGAGATTCCCCTTCTCCATCCTAATAAGATGTCCCATCTCCAGCCTAATGAGATGCCCCCTCCCAGCCTAGTGAGATACTCCCTCTCCAACATGTTGAGCAACGGGCCTACGGATCCATATCTGACTAATGTTGTCGCCTGGATAATCTGTTGGTACATATGAGGCATATGGGGCATAGGTCCATGCATAATAACCTGATCCATAACAGCCCCAATCCATCACAAAAGATCAATGCTTACTACAATATCTCTACTGTTAATTACTTGATAAATTTATGTATGCTCAAAATTTAAAAATTGTTCAAATTAATTGACTCAAACAAAATATACTCAAATGATAAATAAATAAAGACTTACAAATTCTATAAGGTTCTGTTCTAATCCACGCATACTACAGTCATCTACGGTTCTATTAAGGAACCCAACTCATCAAATTTATAGACTTTGTTGCATACACTTGGTGCTCCCCACCAACATCTGTAAGTAATATCACCTAACCCTGCACAATTTAAACCAAATGTTATCAACACACAATTGTAAACTTAAATAAAAATAAGAAATAAAATTTAAACTTACAGTCATTCGGGGATTGAACTTGTCGAACATATTTTCCATACTATGTCGCTCGTATCTCCCATCCATGGAGTAAACTATGAGTTCTTGTCACAACCGCTCTCGAATAATCAGGTACGAATTAAGCTACATCTGACCTACGCTGGTGTGAGCAGCGGTAGTCAGCCGTCTCAACCTTAGGAATCATCAAATTGGAGAGTATCAGCTCTCATTGCAGCTCTATTCATGTAACATGTTAACAATCACAACATCTACTATGTCTTTTATTAGATGTCCTTTTAAAAGAGAGATCCGAAAACAAATCCGATGAGTGATAAAGGCAACTCTATACAATCTTTAAGTTTTCATTAATATCAAAGGCTACACAATCTAAATCCCCTCGTAGAAGTTCTCTTGGTTTTGGATAGTCTCCGGAGTGGTCTCCAATATCGGGTCCTCATGCAGTCCATAGAGTGTGGGGTAGTCACGTTCACCATCACTGTACATGTCAACGATCCAGTAAGGAAAAGAGAAAAGTACAATGTAACTCAACCGTACTAAACGACAAGATGAAATGGTACATAAAATAACAAAGGCAGTAAATAATAAGTAAACTGAAGAATACTTGAAATCATGCACTAATTATGTGAAACATGTACAATAGAACTGTTTGTGTGTACGTTGAGCCTGTACAAATAAGATCCTAAGTTCAAGACTTAAGTCACTTTGGGTCTGTATAGATGAAATATACAACACTAGGTGGGGGTTCAAGTCCGAAAGACACCTTCCATTGATACATAGTGTAACTGCCCATATCTTATCCTCTTTTATATTTTTCTATCAATCTATATCCTTTTTGTCCCATTTTGAATCATATGGGGGATTGTTGGTGTTTTTGTTGGATTTTGTTGCTTGTGAAGCAACAACAATATGATTCAAAAAGGCATCCTATTTTTTAGTCCCACATGGGAAAGGAGGAAGAGTTCTCCTTTCCATATAAGACTTTCCCCTCCTTAGTGGGTAAGTAGATTTTGTAGGGGATGGGCTACATCCCATCCAAACCACGAGCGGGTGTGCAATTTAATGCACATTTTTGACGCGTTTATTTGTCGCGCACTTAGCACTTTGCACGCTTGCACGTCGCAGACCGGACCAAGGGTATAAAGGTAATTTTCTATCTCATGTTATTTTTTATTTGATTTATTTTTTGGTTCGGTTGCCTGGTCTTCCGTAGACCTGTTACCACGTAATCCTGTTACGAGATTTGTGGATCACGAAGATAATTTTGGCCACATTCAGAGAGATTTGATTTTAAAAAAATCAAATCAGTTGATCTGTTTCTCAGATACGAAAAATCTTCTCTCTCTCTCTCTCTCTCTCGTTCGAAACTATGTTCGCGTAGAAGAAAAAAAATCACAACCATAACATTTCTCTTCTCCTCCGTCCATCTCCTTCTCTGGGCAAGTTTGTGATCATTCGAGGGATTCACTACCGGGTGCACGGTGCTGTGGATCGAAGGAATCATTGTATCTCGGGGATAGATCGCCTGGAACCTGCTGCACGATTGTGGGGGCAAAATTCTATTCAAAGGACAGCGTTGTAACGTGCCTCGAATCCTAAACTCTTTAATTCCTATTCTTAGATTTACATCTTCTGATTTGCATGCTTAGAGATTATGTTCAAGTTTTTCAAACAATCTTAGAATAAAAATTTTCTTTTGTAGCTTCTGTCTACATTATGTTTGCTAAAATTCCTTCGCACGCTCTATGAATTCCACAGTAGAATAATTCTCGACCAACATTCATAACTCTTCCAAACCAGAGAAGTTTGATGGTCAGAATTTCAAACGGTGACAGTGCAGGATAACCTACTGGTTGACCTGCCTGAAACTGTCTAAGGTTCTCAAAGAACCTGACACCCTGCCTGATTTACACGAACCTACTAGAACCTTTGAATTAGAATCATATAATGAGACAGACTTTATTTATCATGAGAAAATCCTTAGTTGCATGTCTGACACGCTGTATGATATCTACTCCATGACTACCACTTCTAGATATCTTTGGGAAGCCCTCAATAAGAAATACTCTAATGAAGGAGCAGGTTCTGAGGTTTACATCGTAGACAGGTGCTTAGAGTTTAAGATGGTTGATGAGAAGTCTGTTGTTGAACAAACTAACACCCTGCAAACAGGAATATGATAGAGAAGTAGTATCATTGGAATAATGGTCAGGAATACCTTATATTAGTTGTAAAAAAGTTTAATTCTCATGGATATCGTAGCTTGCAATCATTACTTAACTTTTTCGTATAATAGATATCTGATTTTCCTATTCTTGGAATCACTCTTTGAATTCATTGTTAGTAAAACCAATTCCATTGTGATCGTGGCTATACACCTTTGATTATATTCTTAATCACATCTAAATTTATTTTTGACAAGATTCATTTCAAATCGTGCCAAATTTTAATTTTAGTCATAACCTTGTGATTTAGATTCTATTGACTGTAACTAAATTTTTGTTTTATTTGATCGTGGCTATACTATGATTTCACTCTTAATCGTGCCCCCGTTCTATTTTTCGATCACACAAATATGATTTAATTATAATCGTGCCTAATTCCATATTCTATACTTAATCATTTCAATGTTCTATCTGACTAGATTCTATCTTAGACATAATTTTATTCTTGAACATGCCAACTATTAGTCATGCCTATATGACTTTACATGACCAGGTGACTTTGATTTCCATATATTGATTTTGTTCTTAAATTGTGCTTAAATTTAGATCTTTAATCACGTCCATATGACTTTGACCTTGAGTTAATCGTACATTAACCTTCTATGCTTAGATTATAATTTGATCATAACTAATAATTTTGATCTGGACGAATTTAATTCATTATCGTGCCTAAGAAATTTATTTCTTCATCGTGCTTATATGATTTTGATTTCGATTCCATTCTTGATCGTGCCTAAATCATGCCATGTTTGATTGTGCCTAAATGGTTTTAAACATGTTTCGATAATAATCTTCATCATGTCAAATTGGTTTGATCGTGCGTAACTGATTTTGTTGATAACCATATTTGATTATCTTAGTCATGCCACATCGAATCATTCATGTATCTGATCGCGCCCAAGTGATTTTAGTTATATTAATTTTTGTACTTCGATTTTAGTACTAGCTTTGATCGAATTTGGATTTTTATTCTATTGATCATGTTAAATTAATTTTCGACGACGAAATTTTTTTAAGGTGGGTAGACTTTTAACTATCTAGATTTCGAATTTCTATTTCAAATTTAGAGCTAATTTTTGAGTTATGAAATTCTTTTCCAAAATTTAAAATTCTATTTTGGAAATCAATATCATAAAATTTTAGAATTTATAAAATCATTTTTGTGAATTTATTTCTAATGTATTTATTATTATTTAATTATTTAATTTTATTTCAAAATTATTAATTATTTATATATTTGTGAGCCTACGTACCAAGTCTTGGGCTTAGATTGTGGGCTAGCTACTCTAATTGTCTATCAAGTCTGGGCCTTGAATTGTGGGCCTATAGGTTTGGACTAGAGAGTAACTAATAGGTTAGTTAGCTTAATTGAGTGTTAGTTTAATCCTAATTAGGAATTAGTTACTAATTAATAGAATTAGTTAGTGATTAGTCGTTAGTTAGTTAGAGCTGTTAGTGGTCTTTACTGTACACCCCTAGATCTATTATATTTTACAATAGTGCCATTCAGAATTAGAGAACAATATATTCTTTCTACTAAAATATTAGGGACTCCCTAATATTTTATTACAGCAATAATCTACTCTCTCTCTCTCTCTCTCTCTCTCTCTCTCTCTCTCTCTCTCCCTACTGTCTGACTCCACCTCCGCCGCATGCCGCTATACTCCGACGAATGTTCCGCCGACAGCCTTCACCTTCTTCACCCCCCCATTCCAGCCATGTAACTGTTCTCGCCACTATCACGCCCCGATTCCGTAGAATCGATAGTTGTCCTCCGGGCGTGATGTCGTGCGAACCTAATTTGTGTTCGCATACGACATAGTCATAAGGTAATCCGAAACACAACATCTAAAAGAGTGAGTGCAAACAAATTGAATAACACATTGAGACAGAAAAGCTTTTCATTTTATTGATAATAGACATCATTTACAGACTCTATTACAATTGTGCCGCACGAACTTTACAACATGACTCGATTACAAAAGGAGTGCCGATGAGATAGCCGTTCAATACATACATCCCTCATTTACAACAGAAGTATTCCAGCCACCTGGATTGAGGGGATGCCGAGACATGTTTCTTGGACTTGTAGAGAGTCTTCAAAATTCAGCAACGAGGTCTTCGACGCACGGTCGAAGCTTCAAAAGCACGAAACGTCGCCTAGCTAGCTGGTGCGTTCTTCCTGGTTCCTATCACCTGCAAAGAGCGAGGGTCAGTACAATCACATGTACTGGCAAGTGGCTAATTAAATTCAAGCTCTGCATTTGGTTCAAGTAATTTTATAAAACATATTAGCTAGCTATTTTGTGATCTTTCTAACCATCCTGATCGATTTGCATGTTAACATGTTTTGAGGCAAGCAATTATCCAACTTTATCCCATGTCACATGCATTGATTCAAGCCGTGAAAGGGTGTGAAGGTCACTGGCAATGTCAAGCCATCATGGACTATAGCAGGGTTAGACGACGACCATTTCGTGGCGGGTAGCGAGTCCTATGCGAAAGTTCCCGAATCACCCATGTCGATTGAAGGCTGGCGCTTGCTATAACTCGTTCCTCCCGGGGCGAATCGGTCCCTTGGCCTAGGCAACCGTTCGAGGAAACTACACCTTATGCATAAGTTGTCCAATGACCGTTTTTGCAGATTCATGAAATATTCTATCTTTTTACTAGAACCTTTAACTTTCTCTTTTAGGTATGAAATTGTCCCTTTCTTTGATCTTAGTCATTTATGCACTTTAGCCATATCATTGCGATAAACGTTAATCGATTCATCCTTTGGTTTGCATAGGCTAAGTAAATAAGGCATGAGAAAGTAGGCATCGGTTTTCAGGCAAAGCAATTCGATAGCAAGTGTTACGTGAAGAATCGTGCCATGATTTTATTAATTCTACACTATGGCGACCATTATTTCTTTTGTGTTTCATATTGATTTTAAAACAGAGGGTCGAGGCAAAGAAGGTCAGCCACTCACCCTAGTCTTTGCTTCAGGTGAGGGACTGGTTGGCTGCACTGACGTCGCCTACGCAATCACCTGAAATCGCAGAAGCAACTGATTAGAACACTGTATCATTCAAGGAATTCGATACGAATGCGACTTTGAAAACACAAGCCAAGAAAATCATCGAAAATGCATTCCTGAAAAACAAAGCCAAATCCAAAGCAAGTGCGGCATGAAAAACCGGAGCAACGGGAGGTCTATCCCGACTCAGCCGCAGACCCAATCCTTGAGGCGCAACCCGCTGAATATTGGACTTGATTCCGAAGAAGCCTTTCCATAACGAGAAAAGGATCTTAATTCAATCGTTCCTATTTGACCGATTCAGTTGATTTCGATCTATGAGTCCCGACTCAATCAGTAGCGACAGTGTTCCTTTCTCGCACACCCCATAGACCGAAACGGGACACGATGTAGGGACGGGACATTACAGCCACTATTGCCTCCTCTATCCCCGACTACCCAGATCAACCTAGCATTCACCAACCACTAGTCCCTGCCGCATTACCGACCTAGCTCCTCCATTGTCCACCCTGCTCCAACCTAACCGACCCCCATGACCACCCTTACACCATCAACCAAAGCATCATCGCGCTACTCTGCCACCAGCCCCGACCGCCTCATGGGACCACCGCCACCAACAGAACCCCTCTACCCCGACTCCTCCACCACACAGCTCGACGCACCACCACCAGACCAACCGCTACTCCGGCCACTCATACCACATCTCCTTCTCCACCATTGAAATTATGTCCGACGACTCCCTACTCGACACCAGCCACTATCACCACTAGACAGCACGACCGCCATCGTCTTTGATCTCCAACCACCATATACCGACTTACCATCACCATCACCACTACCACCTAGATCTAGACCCTTCCGACCCAACCAGCCATTGTACGCCACCATCACCACCACCCTATTCTCTAACTGGCCACCAACGACC
Source organism: Iris pallida (assembly GCA_029216955.1). Lineage (NCBI taxonomy): Eukaryota > Viridiplantae > Streptophyta > Magnoliopsida > Asparagales > Iridaceae > Iris > Iris pallida. Next base: position 26,386,153 of record JANAVB010031019.1, on the reverse strand, counting down.
ATAGTACCAAATCAAAAAATACTCACCTGAGACTGTCATCGATCAGATCCAGAGCCCTCCACCGCCGTTCGATAGATCCGAGTCAGCGCCGAACCACTTCGACCAGCACCAGTGAGTGTTCGGTCAGATCTGTATAGATCTGTCAGCGACCGAGCTTCGACGAAGTCTCGAGTTCCTTATCTCCGGCGACCTTCTGATTTGCAACGGATCTGCCCGACCGACGTCGACTTGTAGATCATCGTCGCCTAGTACACAAGAGTTTCTCCGTCAAGCTCGTGCGTTAGCCAGTTTCCACCTCATCGACCCACTGTAAGCCTCTGTTCGCCTTATGCTCGACCTCGTTCTTCTTCTCCTCGCCTCTTCTTCTTCTTCTTCCTTTTCTTCTTCCTCTTCAATTCTCTAAATGTTGAGTCAGTCGACTATTGTCTCTCTCCTATAGGAGAGAGACTTAGAGTTTAAACCCTAATGTGCATATGGGCTGGGCTTCCAGTATGGTTTAAGTTGTTTTCTTTAGGATTAATTCTATGGGATTGGGTTTCAGCCCGATCCATGGGCTTTAGGATTTTAGAATTAGTATAGTTTGCTGTTTTAAATGTTTTTCTTTTGGGTAGGTGCTGCTGGGCTGGGCAAGTGGGCCAGCTCATTAGCAGTTGCTTTTGTGTATAAATGTATATGCCTATATATGTATTTATAATGTATTTACACTGTATTTAGTAATTACTATTATGTAGGAATATATGTATATACTACTTTCTATAATTATTACTAGTATAAAATAATATGTTCATGTATAGTATATTAATAGTAATAATATTTTGGGTAGTTATATTATTTAATATTATTATCAAATATTTTCCTAAAGTAGTTTTATTAAATAATGTTTAAAGTATTTTCAAAACATTATTTCTAAATATTTTGACTAAACAAAATATAGTTTCCTAATATTATAAATATTTCTATAAATGGATTATAGATATTATGTTGTGTCATTCTCTTCCATTATCGTGTTAGTCATTCTAATTGTGCTTGCCAATTTGTGACTTTGCTCAATCTACCATAACAATCATCGGCTTGTTGGATTACTTTTGGGATATTCGGATGATGGATGCGATCTTGGACATTTATTGGATGTTATGATCTTCGATGACTATGACTTGGGATGATATGATCTTGGGACTATTACCGAACTTTAGACTGTGATACTTTCCGTGTCGACACGTTCGTGTCTCGCTCGTCGACTTCAGATACCCAAGGTAAGTACTTACAATGGTCGCTTTCATTTCCTGATAGTTATTCTATACATGATTTAGTGCACATTCCATGATTATTGTCACGATTTTTATACGAGTTTAGTGTTTATGGATTCTACTTCATGAATACAGTATTCCTTGTTTACCATGTTTTCGTGCTTATCTATTTCATGCTTACTGTCGTGATTACTATTATGTAGGAATAGATATATATACTACTTTCTATAATTATTACTAGTATAAAATAATATGTTCATGTATAGTATATTAATAGTAATAATATTTTGGGTAGTTATATTATTTAATATTATTATCAAATATTTTCCTAAAGTAGTTTTATCAAATAATGTTTAAAGTATTTTCAAAACATTATTTCTAAATATTTTGACTAAACAAAATATAGTTTCCTAATATTATAAATATTTCTATAAATGGATTATAGATATTATGTTGTGTCATTCTCTTCCATTATCGTGTTAGTCATTTTAATCGTGCTTGCCAATTTGTGACTTTGCTCAATCTACCATAACAATCATCGGCTTGTTGGATTACTATTGGGATATTCGGAGATGGATGCGATCTTGGACATTTATTGGATGTTATGATCTTCGATGACTATGACTTGGGATGATATGATCTTGGGACTATTACCGAACTTTAGACTGTGATACTTTCCGTATCGACACGTTCGTGTCTCGCTCGTCTACTTCAGATACCCAAGGTAAGTACTTACAATGGTCGCTTTCATTTCCTGATAGTTATTCTATACATGATTTAGTGCACATTCCATGATTATTGTCACGATTTTTATACGAGTTTAGTGTTTATGGATTCTACTTCATGAATACAGTATTCCTTGTTTACCGTGTTTTCGTGCTTATCTATTTCATGCTTACTGTCGTGATTAGAATACATGATTACTATTTGACACGAATTACCTTAGTATATATGTGATCAAAACCCCGTACATTGTGAATACCGTGCTTAATAGCTAATCATACACTCACGTATGATTGAGCCGTACCAAGTAGATCCCTCAGCCGATCACATATAGAACGTGGTAATTCAAATACACTTAGTGTATTGATGACTTATGCATTTCATATTGCTATGACCCATGTCTTGATTCCATGCCATGATGATTTCCTTCTTACATGTCAGATTGTGATTATAGTTTATTCACTTTGACTCCTTACTCTACTTCATGCTATATAGTTTGTATCATGTTATGAATAATGTATCATGTATTATACTTGCTCCCATCCTAGCTGGATAAATATTTTTAGGCGATGACTTAGAGAACTGGTGCCTTACCAATTATGACACACCTGAGGTAGATCATGGCTTAGCTAAGGATGTAGGAGATGGTATAGCGGATGTGTCACTGGAGGATGCTTAGCTTAGCGTAGTCTTTACTTTCTGTCATTTAGATTTCTATTATCATAACATTTGATGAGTTGTACTGTTTCATAGAATTACTATACTTGACTACAGATTTGTACTTTGTGGACTTATCTTTCCATTTCATATCTACCTACTAGTACTTGTGATTGAGTTATATTTTGGTTATTATGATCTATGTTATATTGCTAGATTTGGAATTTGGATATACTTGAAGATTAGATAGCATACTGCCGTCGACTCTACGACGTTGGCTGGACGTGTTTTCACGTATTCGTGCCCGAACTTCCGGGTGCGGGTCGTAACATGTGTCGACGCTCACGGAGGTTGCGTAGGTCTCAGAGGTCGATGGAGGTTCCAGCATGGAGGTCGCGGAGCTCATCGGATCTCGACGGGGTTTCGCCTGCTTGCCGATGAGTGCGAGGAGTTTTTTTTTTTTGCTGAGGTCCCAAAGCTCGACTGACCTCGACCTCGCTTGTGGAGGAGCACAAGATGTTATGGTGCACGTCATAGAGGGAACGACGGAGCTTGCCAGGGGTCGAGAGGTCCCGACGCTCGTGGTGCTAGACTCCGACGAGTCCCCCACTTCTGCCTACTTCTATTAATTTTTTGTAGAAGTCAAAAGTGAAGAACTAGCGGAGAGTTATGGGGACAGGAACTCAGCATGTCCAATCAATCCAGTTCCGGCCTTCACCTCCAAAACTAACCAAACAGTCGAATTGAAGAACCTAATGAGGAGTTCCCAATTTTTGGCACTTCCATTGGGCAGTTCTGTGAACCAAACAGACTCTAAATGTATTGCAGGCACTTAAGATAATTTGTTTGAAAACAAATTAAATCAGACAATTTCATTCAGATGGAGGAATTTTGCTATATTTACACAGAAGAGGAAACTTCTTCTGGAATTTGCATAATACGGAATAGGACGCCATTACTAATGGTGTCGAGAAAAAATATTGGGTTTGGCGCCATCGTTGATGGCGCCCCAATTCTTTTTAAAGTTTGGCTCCATTGCTGATGTAACCCCAATTTTTCTTTAAGTTTGACTCTATTAGCAATGGCACCAAACATTTTTTTCGTTATTCTTGGCGCCATCATTGATGGCGCCCAACATTAATTTAATTTTGGCTCCATTAGCAATAACGACCAACATTAATTTTTTTTATTTTTTTTATTTTTTTCAGCTGTCAATAGTCATATTTGCCAATGGTCATATTTCTAGCTGTTGGAGAGTGAATCTATATAAATGATAGATGTTAGAGACTTTCATTCTTACTTCAAACTTTTTATTCTTCTTCACAATCTCTCTATTTAGAAGCTCTCCATTCACAAATTCTCCAATTTAGAAGCTCTACATTCTTTCTCTATGGATCAAAGTCTAAGAATATTGTGCTCCAATGGAGGTGCAGTAAATAGGCTATTCCTACGAAGGAGGTTTTACCCAAATTCTTATAACCGATCGTAGTATTACATTAGATAATTTACGCAATCTGATTATGAAAGTTTTTCTATTCGATATGGATTTTTATTAAGACAAGTTTATGTTTCTCATTCTTTGTTACTAGATTGTGAACAAGCATGAAATTTTGTTTTTGAAGTTAATTTACAATCATCATTTATAAGTATTTTTGTTACTCAAGTAGCACCAAGACGATTTTTTTCTAGTCAACGTGTTTCTAATTATCAAGCGGGTGCTAGTTCTTCTCTGCAACTTCCAACTCATGAAGAAGAACATACATTAGATGTAGCTAGTAATGTTGATTTTCAAACTATTGAAAATTGTGATGATTTAATTAAAAAATTAGATGATGTGTTAGATAATGATGTCATTAATGCTACCACTAATGAATTATTTGTCGGGCAATCGTTTGCTAGTCGTTCTAAATTTAGAACTTTTACAAGTAATATAGCAATTAAACACAATTTTACCTGTTCAACCAGTTGTATAAACAATTCTAACATAATTATATTACTTGTGATCAACCAACTTGTAATTGGACAGTATATGCTAAATCCATTGGTAGAGGAGAAATATTTGTCATTAGTACATTAGAAAGTTGACATTCTTGTTTAAATGGACGTATAACATGATCTTATCCATTAGCTACTGCTAAGTGAATCAAAAATAAGATTATTGATACAATTATGGATAATCAGTCCTACAGTCCATCACAAGTTGTGAAGAATATGCATAGAGAACATCGGATACAAATTTATTATGCCAAAACTTGGAGAGCCATAGAGATGACATTAGTTAAAATAAATGGTAGTTATGCTTACGCATATGCTAGTCTTTAGTATGTTTTAGAATCAGGTCAAATCCAAGTAGCGGAGTCTTTCTAAAAACTACTAAAAATAATAGCTTTGAAAGAATTTGTATTTGTTTCAAGGCATGTATTGACGATCTTCTGGGGGTTACTTATCGGTTATTAGTACTGGTGCTAATTTCCTTTCATCTAGATATCAAGGTATTTTATTAATTACTTGTGCTCACTATCTGAACTATCAACTATATCCAATTGCTTATGTGGTTGTTGAATGTAAAAAAATCGATTCCTGGACATGGGTTTTAAAAATTTCAAGAATTTCTTTTGAAAACTATTTTGATGATTATAGTATAATTTCATTTATATCTGATAAACAAAAGGGTGGGATAAATACTATATGTATTATTTTTTTCTAGAATCGCCTCTTTTTTGTATTCAACATTTTAAATAAAATTTGAAATTAGTTACCAAGGTTAAGAAATTTCATCATTTGCTAGACTCTCTTGCTAGATCGTACAACAAAACAGACGTTGATTATTTGTTTGAAATAATTAAAGCCAAAAATATGGAAATGTTTAACTGGCTTGTTGGAGTGAATGATCAAAATCGTAGTTTTTAACACTGGACAGCTGCTTATTCTCCTCGTCCTCGATTAGATATTAACACTTCTAATCTTGCAGAATGTTTCAATAACTGGGTTAAGAATCAACGTGATAAACCAATAACAACACTACTTGACGACATTAGAGCAAAGATTATATCGCTTCAAGAGAAGAACATACAAAATGCTCAAAACATAGAAATACAGTTTTTGTCCGAGAATGTTAAAAACTATGGCAAGCATAAAAAGACAAAACATTATGTATACTTCTCCGGGTCTGGATCTGAATCTGAACTATCGGGCCACTGAGTTGGCATGGAAGTCGACATCCACTAGGTCTCTTGAGTTGGCATGGGAGCTGATGGAGTCGACAACAACTATATACACTTCTCCATATCCCTAGACCAATCTGTAGGAGTGACTTGGGAGCTGCTCTCGCCAACATGCTATGAAGTTCCCTCTTCAGCCAGATGAGATGACCCCTCTCCAGCCTGATGAGATTCCTCTTCTCCATCATGAAAAGATGTCCCATCTCCAGCCTAATGAGATGCCCCTTCTCCAGCCTAATGAGATGCTACCTCTCCAACATGTTAAGCAACGGGCCTACGGATCCATCTCTGACTAACGTTGTCGCCTGGATAATCTGTTGGTATATATGAGGCTTAAGGGGCACAGGTCCATGCATAATAACATGATCCATTACAACCCCAATCCATCACAAAAGGTCAACGCATACTACAATATCTCTACTGTTAATTACTTGATCAATTTATGTACGCTCAAAATTTAAAAATTGTTCAAATTAATTGACCCAAACAAAATATACGCAAATGATAAATAAATAAAGACTTACAAATTCGATAAGGTTCTGTTCTAATCTACGCTTACTACTGTAGAAGCATGAAAAATTTTCAGCAATGAAGCCCCATGCGCCCAAGCCAGTGAAGCTCTATGCGCCCAGCCAGTGAAGCTCTATGCGCCCAGCCTGTGAAGCTCTATGCGCCCAGCCTGTGAAGCTCTATGCGCCCAGCCAGTGAAGCTCTATGCACCCAAAGCCAGTGAAGCTCCATGCGCCCAAGACTAGCTTCCCCAAAAGGAGGGCGCATAGCCTGAGACATGGCTATGCGCCCAAGCCTGACTCGATCAAAGCCATGATCAAAACGTGCACCGAAGTGCACAGCCACGTCAGTCTCCACGAGCAGTCGTGCACCGAAGCATGCGGCCACGTCAACACCATGACCAACCCACGATCTCGTAGCCTGCATGCACCTACACCCTATGCGCCCAAGGCAGGACTATGCGCCCACATGAAAACCAGTGTGTCTTCCTCATGTGGACACATAACATCATTCCAGCTCAAGAACGACTATAAAAGGGGGCCTCATCCTCTTCAAAACACAGAACAGAGAGCATTTTTAAGAGCCAAATTGCTGCACTTCTTGCTAGTGAGCCGAGAGTTAGCAATTTTCTCAGGTTTTCTCTCACTTTTGTAATCGGAGTGTCAACGGAGTAAAGGAGAAACTGTCGCTCGATCTCCATCGTCCCATTCCCCAGAATTCTTTTTTGTATTCGGGGATCCTCAGTGCAGGATCTCTTAAGCGTACTCGATTTGTGGTGCCTTGTGCCAATAAAGAAAAGACAGCATTTTCTTCTTCCTTTTTGTGTGTGTCCACAAAAATGGCGACTCTACTGGGGACTACCTTTGCCTCTGACGAGAAGGTGGTGACGCAATCCGATACCGACAAAGTGGGGAGCACTCAGAAGAGCGACTCTGCTGGGGACTACCTTTGCCTCTGACGAGAAGGTGGTGACGCAATCCGATACCGACAAAGTGGGGAGCACTCAGAAGATGCTGATCGTAAAGTTCGATCAGCAGGTGTTCGTAGAGATGCTCTCGAGGGATGGCTCTATTCATTCAAAATCAGCGAAGCCAAACAAGTCTCGCAAGACTTGGCTTCCAAAGGCTCGCTGTGCATATCCTGCTAGTGTCATAGCAGATATGCAACTGGAGGACCCTGTCACATGGGCGCATGACTCTGCCACAAAAGTTCCCCAAACGGAGAAGGCTCACACCGTTTTGGGCTCTACTAGCCCAGTGACTTCTCTCCTGCACAACCAACAACAGAGTGTTCGATGCTTGAGACTTGGCAGAGGAAAACACTACGATGCCAAGAATCGGGGTGTGTGACACTCTGGGCAAACCCGACGAGGCTCACAAACGAAGGAGCCAAATCTGAAAGAAAACAGCGCTGCTCCACCAAGCATGCGCCCAAAGCCATACGCCCAAGGAGATGTTTGGGCACATATTCCCAACCAGAATGCTTTTGTCTTCGACGAGATGGACACCCAGGGTCATGCGCCCAAGGCAATTCGCCCAGGCTCACTGGATCCATACTATGCGCCCACATCAAGGAGGCTCAGACACGCTATCAAGGAGCATGCGCCCAAGGCCAGTCTCCAAGGCCTATGCGCCCACAACAAAAAGAAAGGCTCCAACGCGTATAGCACGGGGCTGTCTTCAAGAACATCACAGAACTTAGGTGTGGGGGTTGCCCCTGCATGTGAACTAAGTCTGGATGCACCAACTCTCCTTACGAACCCGCATGCAAAGCTCGACGATGCATGCAACATGGGTTGTAAGGCAAAACTCCCTTCCGCTGACTTGCGCGACGTGATAAATCATAAGCGTAAAGCGAGGGAGGACATAACAATTCATAGTGCACATCCGTTCACCAGTATTGTTATCAACTGTTGTTGCTCCAAAGCAACAAGAGTGCCTCAGAGAAAGTCCGTGTTTCGACGGCTGCACTTCTCTGACGACGAAAAGCCACTGTGTGTTTCATCCAACATGGCTTCATGGGGTCCCCCTTACGGAAGCCCCAATCAAAGACGGTGGACCACCAACCCAACTTTCTCTTTCTGTTCTGCGAGAAGAAGAAGAAGAAGTCTACCAACAGGTGGACAACAGGCTGTCACATCTGAAGGAGTCCATATGGGTACTCGGTCAAAAGCGAGATTCTGTATGGACGACGAAGACTCCCAAGCTGGGGGTAGCATTCCCTCAGAGTCGAAGCAGATGACCTTCACACTGGGGGTAGCCTTTCAGAGGACGACGATCCCTCCTAGTCTGATGGCGACTATCTACCTCCTCCACCTGAAGATGAAGGACTTGTCCTCTCGAAGACAGACAGTATCAGCACCAGTTGTACTGTTTTCTCTGTTCATCCTCGCATGTTATCTGCATACAAGGCGGACGGAGAAAGACCTGAAGAAGCCAGTGATCATACCAACAAACGGCTAGAGGGTCTTGAAACAGCATTCGCCAAGATCACCGATATGCTTACCAGTATCATGACGGTTCAGGCTGCTGGGGCTGTTCCTCAAACGCAACAAAATGTCTCGGCTCACCCTAGCCCGGCTCACAGCAACAACCCTCCTTCACTAACAAAGGAGTATCATTCCGTTGTGCCTCATCCAAATCTTGTAAATGTTGGGGGTGGTCCTTCACCAACAACGCCTGACAACCGTTCAGCAGCCGTTTTCCAACACTTGCTCAATCAACAGGATGCAATTGATTCCCTGGTCGCATGTCTCGACACCATCTCACACAAAGATGAGCTTCAAAAGATGGGGATATCTCAACCGTATCCCCCTGAGTGGGAGAATGCTACTTGCCCTCCCAACTACAAGCTGCTGACGCTGAATTCATTTGACGGGTTGACTTCTCCTCGTCAACACATGACATACTTCAACACGCAGCTCTACACTTGCCCAGAGATGACCCGTTCTTGTAAAAGCTGTTTATTAGCACCATGCAGGGTGTAGCTTTCGAATGGTTCTGCAGTCTGCCTGACGGATGTATCAATTCATTTAAAGACTTGGAGAGGTTGTTCCTCAACATGTTTTACGAGAGTGGCATGCATGTTAGTATGTCCACCCTCATCGAGACCAAGCAAAGGAGGACTGAGTATGTCATCGCCTTCATCGAACGCTTCAGACGGCTAGCACTGAAGATGCCCTTCGGCATACCAGATTCAGAACTTATGGATACTTGTCGACATAACTCCCTTCCTACAGTGAAATTTTGTCTGGGTATACATAAATATGATACATGGCCCGCTTTCATTGGGGCCGCTGATGCTGCTGAAAACGACGTTCCTAACTTGGAACTACTGGGGTTGAAAACACCCAAATCCGAAGACAAGGGCAAGCATCCTCAAACTATCCATGTTCGTGGGGGTAAAGGAAAAGAAGTCCTGAAGGTCGACACATCCAAAGGAGCTTCCAATTCTTAGGGCGCCTCCGACAAGCCTAAGGAGACCTTCTCCTTTGACGAAGACGATGTCATTACCATCTTTCACACATTGACGAAAGGTAATAAGCTGACATTGCCTCCAACACGACGTCCTGCAGAGGCGAGCCAACTCAACGATCCCAAGTACTGTCTCTATCATCAGTACGTGCATCACTCCACTAAGGACTGCATCGTCATGAAGAAGAAGATACAACAGCTTATCGACAGCCAAGTGATCAACCTCGAAGCTGAAGACAAGGTCGTATCTTCTAACATGATCTCTCTTCAGTTTGGTGACTTTCCTCCCACAGAAGTTCCAGACGGCGTGATCCCGATCCTCAAGGCAATAATGGAAGTCGTCAACCTACCGCCAGCTCGCAACTCAACCTTGGTCCCACTCACGACTGAACGTGGTGAGATCATGTGGATCCATCCGAACCTTGTGCAAGAAGTGATGCAGGGGGTGGTACCCTCCAAAGCAAAAAGGGAAAACAAATACAAGCCATGCCATATGGTGACTTCTCCCATCTACGAGGTTCTATACGGCGAGACGCGATCGGGGAAGACTTATCTTCGGACGTACGATCCCGCACAAGAAGAAGTCGTACCTTCTCAAGCTCCTGCTGCCTCCATAAGCTCAGAAGCCGGCCCATCTAAGCCTCCAACTACGGACAAAGCCAGGCAGAAGGAGACACGGTTTGACAAGTCTCTGAAGGCGCCAGCTCCCGAAGGCATGGATTGGCCCTACAACTTTGACATACTGGCACAGCTAGCCAATACACCTACCAGGTTGTCTCTGTTCGATCTATTGCGACTCTCCAAAGAAACGCGGAAGGCCTTAAGTGAGGCACTACAACATGCTGACTCTTATCTCGCTGAAGTCAAAGCCCCCGCTGAAGATCCTATCTCCTGTCCCCACTGCCACAATACTATGAAAGTGGTGCCCAACATCACCTTTTCACAGGAGGATATGCTACTCAAAAATAATCGTCATGATAGACCCCTGTACTATACAGGGTATATCGAGGCGATCAAGGTGGACCGCATGCACATCGATCCAGGATCCTCCCTCAGCATCATTCCTAGAAGTTTGCTTCAAATTATGGAAATCCCTCTGCACAAGCTATCTGCAACCAACACAACTATCATGGCTTTCAATGCTGGTCGAAACCATCTGCTGGGCACGATCCGTCTCAAATGCCAGATCGGTGATCTCCGAACGGAGGTTTCCTGCTATGTGATCGATGCCAACGTATCCTACAACGTCTTGTTGGGACGTCCACGAGAATATGATCGTTCCTTCCACACTTTACCAGTGCTTCAAGTACGTCAACAATAACGATGTCGTGAAGACGAAATTTACCGATGTCGATCCTTTTATGGGCATCGAAGCCTACTATGGAGATTCGGTACTTTACCAATCTCAGCCCCCCAAGAATGACGACAACGAAGCTGATAATGAAGCTGAAGCAAGTCCATCCTCCAACGATGGTCCCTTGATTATCCGAGTCAAAGGACGTACTACTCCAAAAAGTACTCCGAAGCCTCTCACAATCTGGGTGAAAAAGAAGAACCTTGACAAGGTCAAGCCACTGACCATCACTCTCAGTAAGACACCCCGGGAGGAACCTACTGATGTCCGTCCTCCCACTCCTGAAGAATTACCCTACGTGGTGAACTCGGCCAAGACTGTGGCTCCTCTTCCAGATGATGATCCTCTCAATGAGTATATCAATACTCATAATAATGTACCTTCAACAGACGATGTTATCCCTGAAGAAGAACTTGCGTATTTCCTTAGTAAAGGTTTATTTTTGAATTACTCCGATGTCTATCAATCTGTAAACCACTACATAGATAAGATATACGCTCTAGAGCACGGCATAAGACCACACCTCTGCATGCCGGTCACGACGCCTCACCTGCGGGAAAAAGTTTACCCAGAAGATATCCTCTACTTCATCATTCCAGCCAAAAAGAAGGATGAAGAACTAATCATCTTCGGTCGTATAATTGGCGAGAGAAAGTTCGTTCCAGACTCTACTTCTCCCAAGCACAACACAGAAGCCAACTATGACTCTGGAAAAATGTAACTTTTTCGGTATAGTTGGCAGGCCAAGAATATCATCCAGAACATGGGATATGACATCAAAAGTGACCAGTGGCTAAATTACGGCCGGGGACGACGGTTGCCAATACGACACTTTTCTCCTCTCGGCAAACCCGAGAACTACTATCAACGAAGCGGTGTTGGTTTGGGTTATGTCACTCCTCCAACAACTCCCGAAAGATCAGATGATGAAGCAGATTGTTGTTCTCATTCCTCCGATTCCTCCCTTTGGGACTCAAACTCCAGCATTGATGACATGTTCAAGACAACTCTGTCCATCAACATGGTTTCCGTTGACCAAATTGCAGACGATGTCCAATCAATCGAGCTTGAACAATGGGCTCAAAAGATGGATACTAGGTGGGAGCTGCGCTTCGAACAACGTAAACCACCTACCGAAGACGAAGTCATCCAAGTCAATCTAGGAGATGAAGCATCTTTCAAACCAATCTTCATCAGCAAAAGTTTATCTGGCGATGAACGCCAATCTCTTATACAGCTTATAAGAGAATATATTAACGTCTTCGCATGGAGCTATGAAGACATGCCAGGCTTGGACCCTAAAGTCGCCATGCACCGCCTGAATATTCATCTAAAGCTAAGCCAGTGAAGCAGTAACAACGACGATTCCGACCAGATGTCATGGAGGCCATCGAGAATGAAGTCAAGAATCTCATTGCCAGTGGATTCATTCGCGAAGAACAACACCCAGACTGGGTTGCCGACATCGTTCCAGTTATGAAAAAGAACAGTAAAGTTTGAGTCTGTATCGATTACCGTGATTTAAACTCTACATGCCCGAAGGACGAGTTTCCTCTACCGATCACCGACGTAATGATCGACAATACTTGCGACTTCGAGCGGATGTCCTTCATGGATGGGTTCTCAGGCTACAACCAGATCAAGATGTTCCCCGACGACGAGAAGCACACATCTTTTTGAACACCGTTGGGGGTATACTGCTATACGGTGATACCCTTCGGATTGAAGAATGCAGGGGCGACATACCAGCAAGCCATGAACACAATTTTTCGCGATCATTTGCGCAAAACTGTGGAGTGCTACGTAGACGATATCGCAGTCAAAAGTTGTCTCAAGGGCAACCACCTCCAAGACTTGAGAACGATGTTCGAACTAATGCGTGCACACCAACTCAAGATGAATCCAACCAAGTCTTTTCTGGGAGTCTCCAGCGGTAAGTTCCTTGGTTTCGTCATCACTTCAAAGGGTATACATCTGGACCCGGAGAAAGAGAAGGCTATCATCAATATGCATCCTCCAAGAAACCTCAAAGAGCTACGCGGACTACAAGGAAGGCTAGCCTACATTAGACGATTCATTTCGAACCCCTCTGGAAGGTGTCAAACATTCACTCAGCTCATGAAGAAAGGCGTATCTTTCGTTTGGACTGAACAATGTCAACGCACATTCGACGACATCAAGGCTTTTCTTACAAGCCCTCCAGTATTGGTAGCTCCAATAATGGGGAAGCCCTTCTTACTATATGTCCGTACTATGGACCATTCTCTTGGCGCCCTATTAGCTCAGAAGAATGAAGGCGGCCATGAACATGCAATCTACTACCTCAGCCGCACAATGGCGGGTGCCAAGCACAGATACACACCGGTGGAGAATGAATGTCTTGTACTAGTATTTACCATCCAGAAAACACGCCACTATGTGTCTGGGCAGACTATCCACATTATATCTAAAGTCAACCCTCTCAGAATACTCATGACTAAACCGGGCTCTCTCAATTCCCGTTTAGCTACATGGAAAATGCTGTTGACTCCATACGATATGATCTTCGTTTCTCAGAAGGTAGTAAAAGGTCAAACATTAGCGGATTTTCTAGCAGCTCATCCGGTGCCAGAATCGTCCAAACTCTATGGCGAAATCCCCGACGAAGTGGTGGAGTCTAACACAGCAACTGAAGAAATTCCCATTTGGCGAATGTTCTTTGACGGTGCGTCAAGAACAGGACCCAAAGGAAATATTGTAGCCGGAGTTGGCGTCGTGCTCATGTCACCTGATCATTTGGTTATACATCGTGCATATTCTCTCGTGGAACCATGCACCAACAACGTGGCCGAATATAATGCTCTATTAATCGGCCTACAACTGGCGAAGCAACTGGGAGTTGACTATCTAGAAGCTTACGGCGATTCCAAGCTAATAGTTAGTCAGGTCTGAGGGGATTATGAAGTTTGCCACGAAGATCTCATCCCCTACCACAGAGCAACAATCGAGTTGGCATCTACTTTCGCTAGATTCTTCATCGAGCACGTGCCTCGACTAATCAGCCCGCCATCCTCCAAAGGACATCGGTTCATCCTAGCTATAACCGATTACTTCTCCAAATGGGCAGAAGCTATACTGCTCACCGACGTGAAGACGTCAAACGTGATCAGTTTCATCAAACATCACATCATCTACCGCTTCGGCCTACCTCGCAGGATCATCCATGATAATGGTTCACAGTTCGCAAGCCATGCATTCTATCGGTTCTGTGATATGAACCAAATCCAGAATATAGCCTCTATTGCCTACAATCCAGCGGCTAACGGGATAGCAAAAGCCTTCAACAAAACCATCATAAAACTTCTCAAGAAGTTCGTGTCTTCAAGCAAGCGCGATTGGAATGAGAAGCTCGGTGAATGTCTATGGGCCTATCGTACAACGGTCCGGACTCCAACAGACAGTACGCCATTCTCTCTGGTTTATGGGAGCGAAGCTGTTCTTCCCCTAGAAATCCAGATTCCTTCTCTTCGAGTAGTCTTAGCCAGCGAGCTAACTACCGAAGAAAGCTACCGTCTGCGACTACAGGAGCTCGAAGCGCTAGACGAAAAATACTTGTTAGCTCAGCAGCGCAGTGAGATATACCAAGCACGCCTTTCCAGAGCCTTCAATAAGAAAGTAAAGGAAAGGATCTTCCAAGTCGGCGACCTGGTCTTAGCAGTGAGAAGACCAATGGTCATGACGCACAAGACAAAAGAAAAATTACAGCCTAAATGGGAAGGTCCTTTCATCATAGAATCAGTGTATTCTAACGGTGCGTACCGACTAACCAAGCCCGATGGTGACTTGCTCATGATGCCTATCAACGGCAAGTTCCTGAAGAAATACTATGTGTAACCTCTTTTACATAATGTTCACATATGTTCAGTCATGTAAATGTACAGTACGATGTTTATATGATTCGAAAAACTATCTAACTATTATCCGTATTTTAAGAGTCTTGAATACGCCCTGGATAATAGGTCCTCTAAAATATTTTCCAGTGGAATCATTCCCGTTTTTGACCCTGTCCAAACTCGGTTTGACAAAAATAAGTCACGTCCCTATTACCTCTGAATTGTTTTCTGATAATTATTTCCCCAGTGGAATGATTAAATGTTTTGCCACGTCCACATAACCTCTGAGTAAAGAAGTCATCAAGGATAGTCACGTCCATATTACCTCTGAATTATCCACTCCCCCTAATGCTATATATCTTTCCACGTCCATATTACCTCTGGTCACATATAGAACATCCTCTGCTATTACGTCCATAATACCTCTACTAGCAGCTTCATTCATCCTATTATCTATATTCGAATAACTTGAATATAAAACAGATAATAGGTCCACATCAAAATTCCCCAGCGGAATATCTACCAGAAATATCCGTGCTACGTCCACATTACCTCTAGTTTCGATATTTCACAAAGCCACATTTACTTTGAAAAGATTCTTTACTCTTTACTCAAACATCTATTAAGAGACGGAAAAAGAAAAAAAAGGGTACAAGAGCCGTGATGGCTAGAAAAAAGTTACAAAAATCTACAGGATACGTAGGCAGTTTATGTTATCCCTCAGAGCCACGATTTCAGCCTCAGACTTCGCGGTAGCTCGACGGCGTGCCTCTTCTTGGTGAGCAGCTTCATCCTCGAAAAGGATCAGACCCAGATGCTCCCCCTCCAACTTCGCCAGCTGTTCTTCTAAACGGGCAGAAGTGGTGGCAGTCATGGCAGCCTGAGCCAAGTAATCCTCCTGTTCAGATGTCGTCGCCCTCAAGTCGGCTTCCAGCTGGGCGATCTCGTTCTTGATCTGCGCAATGTGATTATACTTCTCAGTGATCTGCGCAGCCAGCCTGTTCTTCGAGGCAGCACGTGCCTCACTTGCAGCATTGAACTGGCCATACTGGTCAGCCAGCTCGCCGATCTCCCAAACGAGCGCGTCCTTCCTTACCTGGAAGGTAGCCTTCTCCTCCGCAAGAGCCGTCATCAAAGCCTCGTCCTCTACGCGGAACAACGATGTCGGGCTCCGTTGTTTGGCATCCCGGAACCTGGCCATCTGACCCTCCAGGTCATTCAGAACTTTCCTCAGGGTATTGGCCCGCTCTTCATAGCCGGCAATGCTCTTGAGGACCGCCACTTGACATTCGGCAATAGCCTTCACAGGGCCGAAGGTAGCATTCCGATTCAGGACTCCAGGAAGCTTCACTTTCAGCACAGAGTAGAAAGCTTTGACGACTTCCTAGGCCATCTCCTCATCTTCGGTAGAGGTCGTCGGAGAGGAGGCTTGGAAAGTTTCTTCCGCTTCAGGAAGATATACCTGACAAGAATCCGAACCTAACAGAGCAATTCCTTGTATACATCAATCATCCCGGAGTTTTCACTCTCCAGATCTCGGAGTTCTTCGTCACAAGGCACGTACTCGTCATAGGGCTCCGTACCCCAGGGAAGCTTCGATACTTCCTGCATTTCATGGAGAGCCAATCCCATCTCCCCAGCCAGAGTAAAGAAGGTACAGGTGTGAAGGTTATATAACTCTGCCAAAGAGACAAACATTGGCCAGTTGACCCTTACACCATATTGAGTGGCCCTAATAGCATAGTAAAGGCCAGCAATCTTCAGGGTGGCTTCATACGTGGAAAGCATCCAGCCAGTGAGATTGCTCCAGAATAAAGACGGATCCCTCCAGCCTTCCATTTGCATCTTCCCTGCGGGATACGACACATCCTCCGTTATCATCAAATGGCAAAGCGTGTCAGCGGCATAAGGATGGAGGTTAGTTGGAATGTCGTTCACTACGGCACCAGGTTGCAGTCCCCTCGTAGAGTAAGATGCAGAGCCCCAGACACATTTGAAAGTGTCCTTCCTCCGATCACCTGAGTCGAACTGTATTCTCCCAGAGATGACTCGGGGGAGCTCAGGAGTTAGCTCCCAGCTTCATCTGTCGCCGCACAGCTAAGGCAGTGAAAGCAGACAAAGGATACTGGCGCACCATCGACGGTAGCCATATCCTCTGATTTTTCGGACTGATCACCATGGGGTTTCTCAAATGTATGGTCTCGCCAACTTCAAACCCCACACTATCACCAAACAGGAAGTACGGTTTCTTGAAGCGACGTGCCCCTCCACACACGAACTTCTCATCAATAATCATCTGCCTCAAGAAGGTCTTACCATGTTCAAGTATGGCGAGGGTTCGCTCCGTAGGCTGATTTTGACTAATCTTGGCCTGAACCGTGCTGATCATATTTGTTATGGGACTGATATCAAGGGCCTGATAAGCAAAGCCGAAAGGGATTCCCTCAAATTCTGGGACAAACATGCTTACTGCAAGGACAGAAAGAAAGTCAGACTCAGAAATCTGCAGGAAAAACTAAGTTGTGAAAGACTTTTATGCGCCCAAAGGGCTATGCGCCCAAAGGGATATGCGCCCAAAATAAACATGTGGGCGCATAATACACGAACAGTATGTGGGCGCACAACATGCCATAGTTAGAGGGCGCATAACATGGGAACATGTGGGCTTATAGCACACCACAGTGTTGGCGCATGACTTCTTTGGGCGCATAATGATGCTCACAGAAATATGTTGCCTTAGGCACAAGTGCCCAGGCAGAAGAAAAAGTCCGAGCATCGCAAATTAATGCTCGAGACTTTGTTTTTGAAGTATGTCCTCACCCAGAATCGGGTCCTGGACTGCCGAGGACGCTGCCACAGGAGGAGAGCCGCTCGGTGCAGCCCCCTTGTCCTTCGCAGATTTCTTCGCGACCTTGGGAGACATGGTTCTCAAAAGAAAGAAGACGAAGAGTTTTTGAAAAATTCTAAGAGAGGCGAATAATGAGCTTTCTCTCTCCTTTCAGAGCTATTTATAGGCATATGCCACTTCCTATGCGCCCACTAGTTTTATGCGCCCATGCGCTCATTTGTGTAGTATGCACCTACAATGGCCTATACGCCCACGTGAAGAACCAGCTTCTTGCACACTATGCGACTGTCACTTGCTGACGTGGACTACGTATGAAGGATAGACCTCTTCAAATTCTACCCCGATGAATCTGTCAGTTCGAATTTCGAGGAAGATTTCAATATTCGTATCTCTCTAACAGGCTGGCCAAACACTATACGCCTAAGGAGAGAGCCGTGCTCTGCGCCCATTACATCACGGGAAGACGATCCATGCTTCTTTCAAAGTATTTCGAACTCGTTCAAGTATCGAAAACTTTGAAGGGGGTCTTGTAGAAGCATGAAAAAATTTCAGCAATGAAGCCCCATACGTCCAAGCCAGTGAAGCTCTATGCGCCCAGCCAGTGAAGCTCTATGCACCCAGCCAGTGAAGCTCTATGCGCCCAAAGCTAGTGAAGCTCCATACACCCAAGACTAGCTTCCCCAAAAGGAGGGCGCATAGCCTGAGACATGGCTATGCGCCCAATCCTAACTCGGTCAAAGTCATGATCAAAATGTGCACCGAAGCACACGACCACGTCAGTCTCCACGAGCAGTCGTGCACCGAAGCATGCGGCCACGTCAACACCACGACCAACCCACGATCTCGCAGCCTGCATGCGCCTACACCCTATGCACCCAAGACAGGACTATGTGCCCACATGAAAACCAGTGTCTTCCTTATGTGGGCGTATAACATCATTCCAGCTCAATAACGACTATAAAAGGGGGCCTCATCCCTCTTCAAAACACAGAACGGAGAGCATTTCCAAGAGCCAAATTGCTGCACTTCTTGCCAGTGAGCCGAGAGTTAGCAATTTTCTTAGGTTTTCTCGCACTTTTATAATCGGAGTGTCAACGGAGTAAATGAGCAACTGCCGCTCGATCTCCATCGTCTCATTCCCCAGAATTCTTTTTGTATTCGGAGATCCTCAGCGTAGGATATCTCAGGCGTACTCGATTTATGGTGCCTTACGCCAATAAAGAAAAGACAGCATTTTTTTCTTCTTTTTTGTGTGTGTCCATAACTACAGTCATCTACGGTTATATTAAGGAACCCAACTCATCAAATTTATAGGCTTTGTTGCATACACTTGGTGCTCCCCACCAACATCTGTAAGCAATATCACCTAACCCTGCACAATTTAAACCAAACGTTATCAACATACAATTGTAAACTTAAATAAAAATAAGAAATAAAATTTAAACTTACAGTCATTCGGGGATTGAACTTGTCGAGACATATTTTCCATACTATGTCGCTCGTATCTCCCATCCATGGAGTAAACTATGAGTTTTTGTCACAACCGCTCTCGAATAATCAGGTACAAATCATGCTACATCCGACCTACGCTAGCTGGTGTGAGCAACGGTAGTCAGTCGTCTCAACCTTAGGAATCATCAAATTGGAGAGTATCAATCTCTCATCACAGCTCTATTCATGTAACATGTTAACAATCACAACATACACTATGTCTTCTATTAGATGTCCTTTTAAAAGAGAGATCCGAAAATAAATTCGGTGAGTGATAAAGGCAACTCTATACAATCTTCAAGTTTTTATTAATATCAAAAGCTACACAATCTAAATCCCCTCGGAGAAGTTTTCTTGGCCCTGGATAGTCACCGGAGTGGTCTCCAATATCGGGTCCTCATGTGGCCCATAGAGTGTGGGGTTGTCACGTTCACCATCACTATATATGTCAACGATCCAGTAAGGAAAGGAGAAAAGTACAATGTAACTCAACTGTACTAAACAATAAGATGAAATGGTACATAAAATAACAAAGGCAGTAAATAACAAGTAAACTGAAGAATACTTGAAATCATGCACTAATTATGTGAAACATGTAGAATAGAACTGTTTGTGTGTATGTTGAGTTTGTACAAATAAGATCCTAAGTTCAAGACTTAAGTCACTTTGGGTCTGTATAGATGAAATGAACAACACTAGGTGGGGGTTCATGTCCGGAAGACACCTTCCATTGATACATAGTGTAACTGCCCATATCTTATCCTCTTTTCTAATATTCTATCGATCTATATCCTTTTTGTCCCTTTTTGAATCATATGGGGATTGTTGGTGTTTTTGTTGGATTTTGTTGCTTGTGAAGCAACAACAATATGATTCAAAAAGGCATAATATTTTTTAGTCTCACATGGGAAAGGAGGAAAAGTTCTCCTTTCCATATAAGGCTTTCCCCTCCTTAGTGGGTAAGTAGATTTTGTAGGGGATGGGCTACATACCATCCAACCAGCGAGCGGGTGCGCAATTTAATGCACATTTTTGACACGTTTATTTGTCGCACACTTATCACTTTGCACGCTTGCACGCCGCAGACCGGACCAAGGATATAAAGGTAATTTTCTATCACATTTTAATTTTTATTTGATTTATTTTTTGGTTCGATTGCATGGTCTTCCGTAGACCTGTTACCACGTAATCCCTTTACAAGATTTGTGGATCGCGGAGATAATTCTGGCCACGTTCAGAAAGATTTGATTTTAAAAAAAATCAAATCAGTTGCTCTGTTTCTCATATACGAAAAATCTTCTCTCTCCCTCGTTCGAAACTATGTTCGCGTAGAATAAAAAAATCGCAACCATAATATTTCTCTTCTCCTCCGTCCAACTCCTTCTCTGGGAAAGGCTGTGATCGTTCGAGGGATTCATTACCGGGTGCACGGTGTTGTGGATTGAAGGAATCGTTGTATCTCGGGGATATATCGCCTGGAACCCGCTGCACGATTGTGGGGGCAAAATTCTATTCTAAGGACAGCGTTGCAACGTGCCTCGAATCCTAAACTCTTTAATTCCTATTCTTAGATTTACATCTTCTGATTTGCATGCTTAGGGATTCTGTTAGTTTTTCAAACAATCTTAGAATAAAACATTTCTTTTGTAGCTTCTGTCTATATTCTGTTTGCTAAAATTCCTTCGTACGCTCTATGAATTCCACAGTAGAATAATTCTCGACCAACATTCACAACTTTTCCAAACCGGAGAAGTTTGATGGTCAGAATTTCAAATGGTGGCAATGCAGGATAACCTACTGGTTGACCTGCCTGAAATTGTCTAAGGTTCTCAAAGAACCTGACACCCTGCCTGATTTACACGAACCTGCTAGAACCTTTGAATTAGAATCATACAATGAGACAGACTTTATTTGTCACGAGAAAATCCTTAGTTGCATGTCTGACACGATGTATGATATCTACTCAACAACTACCACTTCCAGAGATCTTTGGGAAGCCCTCAATAAGAAATATTCTAATGAAGGAGCAGGTTATGAGGTTTACATCGTAGACAGGTGCTTAGAGTTTAAGATGGTTGATGAGAAGTCTCTTGTTGAACAAACTAGCACCCTACAAACCATTATTCACGAGATGTCTCAGAAAGACATGCCACTAGCTGATAAATTTATGATTGCTGCCTTTATAAATAAATTGCCTCCATCCTGGAAAGCCATTGGCTTAAAGTTGAAACACAATAAGGAGCCCATGTCCTTAGATGAACTATTTATTTCTCTACGCATTGAGGAAGAGAGTAGAACTAGGGACAAGGAACCTTTGAGTACTGAATTCGAGCCAAAGTTACATATTGCTGAATCCAAGGGAAAGCCTAAGGGCCAACCCTTTCAACAGAGGAATAACCCCCAGATCAGGAACCCTGTAAAGAAACAATTCCTGAAACCAAAACCTGTTATTGGGAAAGACAACAGGCCAAAGCGAGAATGCTACAACTGTGGTAAGCCTGGTCACTTTGCTAGGCAATGTCGTCACAGGAAGAAGGGTCGAAAATTCTAGAATCCTGATCATCGAACCCCGGCTTCAGACGCTCCTGTTGTTCCTTAGGCTCACGTAGTCATAGCCGGGACCGAATCTATCGGTACCGATGATCAAAAGTTTGTAGCTGTATGTTCTCATTTTGAAAGCTCGTATCAGCCTACTGATTGGTGGGTTGATACAGGGGCAAATGTCCATGTATGTCCTAATATTGATTTATTTTTCTCCTACCGAAAGGTTGAGGAAGGCGAATCAGTAGCTATGGGAAACTCGAGTGCTGCCAGAGTGCTTGGAAAGGGAAAAGTGAATCTCAAGTTATCTTTGGACAAGATCCTCCCTTTGCATAGTGTACAGCACGTACCAGACGTGAACAAAAATCTGATTTCTGGATTTTTGTTAAATAAACATGTCTACAAACTAGATTTTGAGTCTAACCGAGTTGTACTCCCCCTAAACGGGAATTTTATTAGGAAAGGCTATGTTTGTGAGGGTCTATTTAAACTTTCTGTTGACATGTCTTGCAACAATTTTAGTTCTAGTTTAAATAACATTGATTATAATCATGTTTTTGCTACAAATGCAATATCTTCCAATATTGATGGCTAAAATGTTTGGCATGGTCGCTTGGGACATGTGAATTTTAATTCTGTAAGAAGAATATCTGTATTGCAATTAATTTCTAAGATTGATATGAGCAGGAATGATAAATGTGAGATTTGTACTCAAGTCAAACAGCCTAGAAATCCTTTCATTCAGTTGAAAGAAACTCTCAGCTTTTGGAGCTTATTCACAGCGATATCTGTGAATTAAACGACACTCTTACTCATAATGATAAGCGTTACTTTATTACTTTTATAGATGATTATTTCAAATACTGTTATGTTTACTTGCTTAGAATAAAAGATGAGGCTTTTAGTAAGTTTGTGTCTTTTAAAGCTGAAGTTGAAAATCAGCTTGAAAAAAATAATAATTCTTAGGTCTGATCGTGGGGGTGAATACACCTCTACTGAATTTGATTCTTTTCGTGAAAAGTATGAAATAATACATAAAGTGACTACCCCTTATGCTCCTTAACAGAACGGGGTAGCAGAAAGAAAAAATATGACTTTTGTTGCTATGATTAATGCTATGCTAGGTAGCTCTGATTTAGCTGATAATTTGTGGGGGAAGCCTTACTTTCTGCCTGCCATATTCTTAATAAAGTTCCTTTTAGAAAGACAGATAAAACCCCTTATGGATTATGAAAGGACAGAAAACCATCTTTGAAATACTTCAAAGTGTGGGGGGTGTCTTGCTAAAGTCTCGTTCCCTCCTACTAAGAAAAGGAAATTGGGACCCAAGACCGTAGATTGTGTATTTTTGGGTTATGCTCAAAATAGTATTGCTTATAGATTTCTTGTTATTAAGAGTGAGGTTAATGGTATTGATGCAAACACTGTTATGGAATCTAGGGATGCTATATTTTTTGAAAATATTTTTCCTTTGAAAAATAGAACCCCTAGATCTTTTATATCTGCACAAGTTCCTATTACAACATGTAGTTCTCACGTAGAGACCCTAGTAGAACCTAGGAGGAATAAAAGAACCATAAGGGAACCAAACCTAGGAGAAGGTTTTTTCACTTACCTTGTTGAAGAGGACCCTATATCTTATCAAGGGGCCATGTCTTCTGTAGATTCACTTTTTGGAAAGGTCATTAATGGTAAAATAGATTCTATTATGTCAAATAGAACCTGGGATTTGGTTAACCTTCCTATAGGATGCAAACCAACTGGTTGCAAATGGATCTTCAGAAGAAAAAAAAAAACTAAGCCCCGATGGGTCTATTGAGAAGTTAAAAGCAAGGTTAGTAGCTAAAGGGTTCAAAAAAAAGGAGTAGACTTCTTTGGCACCTACTCTCCAGTTACTAGAATTTCCACAATTAGAATGTTAATTGCCATTGCATCTGTTCATAATCTGTTTATTCATCAAATGGATGTAAAAACTGCTTTTTTGAATGGAAATTTACAGGAAAAGATTTACATGGAACAACTTGAAGGGTTTGTTGTTCCATGACAAGAACACAAGGTATGCAAATTGATTAAATCTCTTCATGGGCTGAAATAAGCGCCAAAGCAATGGCATGATAAATTTTATAAGGTAATTCTATCTTATGGTTTTGCTATTAATAATTCAGATAAATGTGTATATAGCAAAACTGTTGGTAGCTCATACATAATAGTGTGCTTATACGTTGATAATATTCTTATTTTTGGCACTAACATGTATATTATTTATGATATCAGAAGTTTTCTATCTAAAATTTTTATATGAAAGATTTAGGACCTACTGATGTGATTTTAGGACTTAAATTAAGTCGCACTTCTGAGGGAATTGGTATCTCCCAATCTCACTATATAGAAAAAGTCCAGAAAAGATTAAACTATTTTGATTCTAAGCCAGTAAGCACTCTATATGATGCAAGTATCAGGTTGAAGAAGAACAAAGGAGACAGTGTGGCAGAGTTGAAGTATTCTCAGTAAATTGGATGTTTGAACTATATTTCTAACCATACCAGATTTGATATTTTCTACGCAGTAGAAAAACTTA
Source organism: Iris pallida (assembly GCA_029216955.1). Taxonomy (NCBI): domain Eukaryota; kingdom Viridiplantae; phylum Streptophyta; class Magnoliopsida; order Asparagales; family Iridaceae; genus Iris; species Iris pallida. The sequence goes on along the minus strand of JANAVB010031019.1, from coordinate 26,361,638 downwards.
GTCGGTACACAAGCAATCTGAATAGTTCACATTGATCTGCCTTAGAAAGGGTAATGAGATACCTTAAGGGCACATATCCCATGGATTATTCTATGGAGGATACCCGTCTGTGTTAGAAGGGTATACTGATGCAAACTGGACCTCAGATATAGATGAGACCAAAGCCACAAGAGGATATGTATTTACATTGGAAGGATCTGTTGTCGCTTGGAACTCCACCAGGCAGACCTGTATATCTAGATTAACTATGGAGGTAGAGTTCATAGCTTTTGACCTCACCAGTGAGGAAGCAGACTGGCTCAGGAATCTGGTAACAAATATTCCTCGGTGGAGCAAACCAGTTCCTGCTATCCCTGTGCACTGTGATAGCCAGGCTGCAATAGCAAAGGCTCAAAAGACAAGCTATAATGGAAAATCCAGACATATACGTCTGAGGTACAATCGGGCGAAGCAATTGCGGTCCAGTGGAGTAATTGCTATTGACTTCGTCGGATCAAAGAACAATCTAGGATCCTCTAACTAAAGGTCTCTCAAGGAGACTAGTGTTGGAGATGACAAGAGGAATGGGGTTGAAGCCCGTGGATTGAGTCACCTCAAAGGCAACCCAACCTTTGATTGGTAGCACCAAGAAAAGGTTTAATGGGTAACAACAAAATTGATGTATGACTGGAAAGCACTATATGAATGTAATTGTAATGAACCATTCCTCTATTATATAGTGTTGATCTGCAATAAAAAGGAGGTTGATAAAAATCTTAATAAATCTGTAGCTTGTAAAGCAGGGTATATAAATTACAGAATACCCAGAAAAATTAACCTATTTGGGAGGGAAAGTAGGGCCGCTTTCTATGGAAAATTGGGCTGTTCTCTAGAGCTCTCAAGAAACTAAGATAAGCATATGGCTAAAAAGTGCATAACTGTTGATACGATCAAATGCCTGCAATGTGTTTGTGTGTATGTGGAGTATGTACAAAAAAGATCCTAAGTTCAAGACTTACGTCACTTTGGGTCTGTAAAAATGCAATTTACAACACTAGGGGGGTTCAAGTCCGGAAGACACCTTCCTCTGATACACAGTGTAACTGCCCATATCTTATTCTCTTTTCTATCATTCTATCGATCTATATCCTTTTTGTCCCTTTTTGAATCATGTGGGGGATTATTGGTTTTTTTTGTTGGATTTTGTTACTTGTGAAGCAGCACCAATATGATTCAAAAAAGCATCCTCTTTTTTAGTCCCACATGGGAATGGAGGAAAAGTTCTCATTTTCATATAAGGATTTTCCCTTCTTAGTGGGTAAGTGGATTATGTAGGGGATGGGCTACATCCCATCCAACCCGCGAGCGGGTGTGCGATTTAATGTGCGTTTTTGACGCGTTTATTTGTCACGTACTTAGCACTTTGCACGCTTGCGCGCCACGGACCGGACCAAGGGTATAAAGGTAATTTTCTTCTCATTATAATTTTTGTTTGATTAATTTTTTTGGTTCGGTTGCCTGGTCTTTCGTAGACCTGTTACCACGTAATTCCATTACGGGATTTGTGCATCACAGAGATAATTCTGGCCACGTTCAGAGAGATATGATTTTAAAAAATTAAATCAATTGATCTGTTTCTCATATACGAAAAATATTTTCTCTCTCTCTCTCTCTCATTCGAAACTCTGTTCGCACAGAAGAAAAAAAATCGCAACCAGAACCTTTCTCTTCTTCTCCATCCAACTCCTTCTCTGGGCAAGGCTGCGATCGTTCGAGGGATTCACTACCGGGTGCACGGTGTTGTGGATCGAAAGATTCGTTGTATCTCGAGGATAGATTGCCTGGAACCCGCTGCACGATTGTGGAGGCAAAATTCTATTCTAAGGACAGCGTTGTAACGTGCCTCGAATCCTAAACTCTTTAATTCCTGTTCTTAGATTTACATCTTCTGATTTGCATGCTTAGGAATTTTTGTTCAAGTTTTTCCAACAAGAACACCAATAAGCATGTATGGGCTATATATATGAGGCACATTGTAGCCGATATGCTAGCAGTCATGCAAGTGAGAGTAAGGCACATCATAGCCGATATGCTAGCAATCACGCAAGTAATAGACATAAAGCACATACATTGCTAGCAGGAATGTAAGTGTCCATAGGCTAGGGTAACTACATGCTTCATGAATGTTCTCCCTTCCGACAAGAAACAAAGAAAAGTGAAGCAAGTGATATAGTGCAAACATGTCATGCAATGCCGCTAAATAAAATTGAGGTACAAGTACTTGCCTTTCTTCGGAAGATTGTAAAATGCTTCTAAACCACCTATAAATGGTTAAGGAACAATTAGATTCTACTTAAAATCATTATAAAGGACTCTATAATACTCTAAAATATTATAGCTAATAGTAGCTACCCAAATATTAGCAAACATACAAGTAATTAATATCTAATTAAAAATTAGTATATAATTAACTAAAGAGAATAATTACCAATTAATTAGCAATAAAATATATAGATAATAATATCTAATGAAGAATTTAATTGGATAATATATAATTAAATAAAATATTTTCATAATTAATTAGCTAGATTAATAATTAGGATTTTAGGAAATATTATATATAATTAGCTAATTCGTTCGTTAAGAAATATATGTAGGACTTAGCTAATTTAGAAAATAATATATAACTAATGAATATTTAACAACTACTAATTAATTAAATAATTAACCAAAAATACTGCCAGCCTGCCCTTAGTCCATATTATTGCGGGCTCGGTCTAGCCCATTTCTGTAATCTATCATTTTTCTTTTCTTTAGAAAAGCCAGCCCTCTAATCTAAGCTGCAGGTCCAGCCCATTAAATCCTACTGGACCCGGCCCGCTTCTACTACACCAAGACCTTCAGAGAATAGAGAGAGAGAGAGAGAGAGAGTGCATAGCTCTCGAGACTCTTTTAGAAGTACGAAACTGAAGGGAAAGCGAAGAAGAAGATGAAGAAGAAGAAGAAGAAGAGATAATGAAGAATAAGAAGGAGAGGTTCGAGGAGATGAAGAAGAATGTAAGAAGAAGAGAGCGTGCTCACCCTGGCTCGGTGAGACGGAGCTGCGTACTGTAGTGGCTGCGGTTGGAGAAGCGGTGGTCAGCAGCCTCATAGCGGTGACTCGGCAGCTTGGTTCGAGAATCATGACCAATGGCGACCCAAATCTGAAGGCGGCATCGACTGAGATGGCGGCGATTGATGGCTCGAACGAGATCAGTCCTGGTGGCGCGGTCGAGGACGGTTGATCCAGCGGCTACATGGAGGTCGTCGCCTACAGAAAAGCATCCTTCTGCTAGCCACGGGCTCGAGACAGTGATGAAGGATAGGATTCGTTAATCGACTCGAGGCGGTGAGTCCGGATCCAGAGTCGAAGATGGCGTTGCGACGGCGAGTAGCGTCGGTGGTTCAAGGCCGGTCTGACGAGTCGGCCTCCGGTGTTGGACTGGAGACGCACACTTGGGAAGCAGTGGTGGTCATCTACTCCGGTAGGTGGCGGAGCTCGGACACGGGAGGCGCAAAGGCGGCGATAGGAATTATGGCTTATGTTAGGGTTAGGGTTTGAGCAAGTTGTCCATTTCCTGTGGACATAGTGAATAGGACATGAATTTGGGTGTGAAAAATTTAATGGATGTGTAAATGTGATGTGTCCTTGTCCTCGGGGACGGACCCGGGACCCAAGAAATAGGTAGAAATGGACCGTGTTGTGTCAGACGCGGAGAATGTAAATGTAACACCTAGGGAAATTAAGGAAATACGAATGGACACCGACACAATTAGAATACGGTCATGTAACTCCTCTTTCCAAAATTTTAAATTATTTATATATTTTAATTATTGTGTTTAAAAATAATTTTTGTCAAAATTTTGTGAAAGATATTTTGTGATTATTTTGTTATAAAAAGAAAAACTAGTTTTAAATTAAATGATTTGAATATACTATTTAGTTTTATAAAAAAGATATTTTATTCTCAAATTTTATTATTTTAAATATAAAATATGTTATTATTTTGGGTCTTTCAAAAGTTGATTTTTAAAAATGCTTTTAAAATCAAATTATTTTTGAAATAATAAAAGGGTTCGTCCTTTTTAAAATAAAGATTTGAATTTATAAAAAATATACTTTACAATATTTGATGACATTGAGTATTATTTTAAATTAATATAATAATCAGTTATTTGATTTATTTAAATTTATATGATTTAAATTATTTTGATAACATTAAATATTATTCTAAAGTTATTATGTTGATCGCTTGTTTGATTTGGATTTGAATTCGTATGATTTGATTTATTTGATAATATAGAATAATACTTTAAATTATTATTATTGTAGTCACTATTAGATTTCGATTTGATTGATTTTTTTTAAATTTTATATTTGATTTAAATTTATGGGGAGATTTATCCATTAGAAATTTTAATCCTATTGGAATCATGTATATCATTATTTAGATCATTTCTTATTTGAACTAATCCAAATTCTATCCAAATTAGGTAATCCTAATCATATCCTTATTGATTAAATTCTAGTCATATCCTAATTAACTAATTGTAAGCCATTATATATATCTATCGAATCTATGAAATAAAATCATCTATCGTACCTTCCTTTCCAAAATTTCTCTTTTTGTCCTAACTAGCCCAAATTCATCATAAATTCAGCCTCCTTTTTCAAAGGCTGTATCAACTTCGAAGGGCCCTAACTCCCAACTCCGGACTCCGTTTTACCTTCAGTTTTTGTTGTTAGAAGCATATCAAGTTTAGTTTTCCGAATATCTAATTTGTTTTTTGGAATTTTGTGTATGAATTTTTGGATAATTATTTGAGTGTCGGTTGTCCAAAAATTAATGTATCGCACGATTTTCGAGATTTTGAGATGTCCCAAACTCTAATTTGCTATTCGTTTGAAGTTTTGGAAAGCTGAAACGAAGATCTACAACATATTAAATTTCTAGAATTTAATAAAATTATTTTATATTCTATTTAAATTATAGAACATATAGATGACTAGCGAACCGAATCGGCGACTTTGGACATTCTCTATATTGGGCTTATCTTTGTTTCATTTGATGTTATCGATCTTGACATCATTATCTCTTCGAACCAATTATGACTATGGCTTTTGATCTATTTTGTGTCGAACGCTAGTGTCGCACACGTCGTCTTCAACAAATAGAGGTAAGTACATTACACTGGTTACTTTAATTCTTAATAGTTTCTATGATACATGTTTGAGTTATGTCTTACATGATATATGACTCTTGATACGTTGTTCACACGAGTATGGATTCATAATTATGATTATTGAGTTTCGTGATTTATGTTATTTATCGTATTTCGTGACTTGTATTTCGTAATTATCGTGTATCATTATTTTTTGTATCATAAATCCACGAGTCGGGTGAGAAAATACACGAGTAGACATGTGAACATTTCCAAATCAGGAACCACATCCTCAGGTCTATTCTGGAACGATAGCGCTCGTACACTTCACGTGCGAGTTGTCGTATTTATCCCCAGTCGTTTACATGTCGAAAGTAGTATTTCAAAACACTTAGTTAGATGTCTTGATCGTCGTGTTTACATGTTCCACTTTACATGCCATAATAGTCTTGTTTACATGTTACTTTCCAGTGTCTGCCATGATTATCTTGTTTATCTATTTTCTCTACTTGTCATACCATGTCATCATGTATATCATATGCTATTTCTGTTTTATAGTTTTTATTATGTCTGGAATAGTTTGGCATGTATGTACTTGTTTCATTCCTGACTGAAGACCATTTTTTTAGATTTGTCGCTTGCTACGCATTGGATCATTGAAAAAGATATGGACATATGCCGAGGTCGACTCTAGAGGACTAGTTAGATAGATTTGATAATCAAGTTTAAAGTTGTTGTATTAGATTTTGTGAAAATTGTTGTATTAGATTTTGTGAGACATTATATTTTATTCATATATAATCTTGAAGTTGTAATTGATTTAGTATTGTGGATGAGTAAATAATGAATTAATCATGAGCAATTATTATGATTTTGAGCATTGTGGTCTAGACAGCGTTCTACCGCCGATACCGTGGCATTGGCTGGATCTGTAAATGCACTCGTATTCCGAAAAGCGGGTGCGCATCGTGATAAGTTTTTTGGTGGCCCATGCAGGTCAGTTTTTGTAAATTGTATGAAGTCGTGGTAGTACCAATTTAGTCGTAATGCTGTGAGCCTGCGACTGGAGATGCTCATTCACAATTAGGTTGATTTGATTTTAGAAAAATGACTAGGCCTAGGACTAAGTACCCCGTGGGCAACCCATAGAATTATTTTGAAGTGCTTACTTGGGTAGTTAAGTTGTTACATAGGCTACATGTTTAGGATAGTGATATAAGATGAATTTTGAGATAACCACATTTGATGAATTTAAAATATTTTATGTGATGATATCTTATTTTGGTAGAATGCCTCTAATCAAAGGTGGGTAGAGTCCTCGATTGATAAATTGAGTATTTTGGTTACTGTTGAAGATATTTTAGTTTTTGGTGTTTTTGAAGTTTAAATTTCTATGGATGATGAATTTATTACTAAGGTCGAATATTAAATTTTTAAAAGAAATAATTTTGATTTAATCGAAGATCAATAAAATTGAGGTATGATTTGAAAATTTATGGAATTTAAAGTTTAAGGAATTTATAAATTTTGTGAAGTTAGATTTTGAAGATAATTATCAGTTGGATTAAGGGTTGTAAATTTGATAAGATGATATTGATGATTGCTAGATTATGATATAAAATTGAGTTTGTGATTTTAAATTTTTATGATTGAAATTGAGGAATTTTGAAATATTCTTGAGTGAACGGATTTATAGGATTGGTTTGTTGATGGGTTTAGATGTTATATAGGTGATACTCCTTTAAACAATGTCCGATGATCGTATTTTCCTACTTATTTAATATTTATCTGTCTTCATTCATATTCTATATATAGGTCTTTCTTCTCTTGAATCTTAGAGAACA
>JANAVB010031019.1:26302113-26349613 GCA_029216955.1 Iris pallida | reverse complement strand
TACACTGGTTCATTTATTAATACATTCACAAGTCATCCACGGTGTCCAGGTCAATATTACATTATCATGTCAATAGAGCCGTCGCAACGGCGCTCAATAAACTATGCCATTTACTTATCTGGAGTGCACCACCACGGGTTACTATCAAGTTGCTCATAGAATTCAATACATCAACCATGCTATGCTCACATTATGCTCATATCAATGTCGTGTCAAAAGGCGTAAGGATATAAACAGGAAATACCATGTACTAAAAGAAAATAAAATAAAACATAATGCAAATAGGTGCCAAGACTAGACTGCGCTGGGCAGCCAGGGTTAGGTTGCGCCAGGGTTAGATTGCGAATGGGGTTCAGAGGAACAGGTTGCGCCAGGGTTGGATTACGAATGGGGTTCAGAGGAACAGGTTGCGCCAGGGTTGGATTACGTTGGAGCCAAGTGCGCTGGAGTCGAACTGCGCCAGAGCCAAGCGCGCTGGAGTCGAACTGCGCCAGAGCCAAGTGCGCTAGGTTGGATTGTGCTGGAGCCAACTGCGCTAGGTCGGGTTGCGCAGAGGATGGATTGCGCTGGGAGGGGGCAAGCTGGACCGCGCTAAGCTGGGTTACGCCAGGCTGGATTGCGCCAGCACTGGATTGTGCCAGCACTGAATTGCGCCAGCACTGGATTGCGCCAGCACTGGATTGCGCTGGGACGAACTGCGCCAAGCTGGGTTGCGCTAGGGCGAACTGCGCCAGCACCAAGAGGTGCTGGGCTAGGCAGCGCCAGCGCTAAAGAGCGCTGGGCTAGACTGGGTGAGTGGCGCCAGCGCTAAAGAGCGCTGGGCTCGCTGGATTGTGCTCGGGACAGGGGGTCTTCTTCCCCAAAGCTGAGAGCAATGGCCATGGAACTCGAAATTTCCAAAAGACCATAACTAGGTCAAATCTCAACGAAAATCCACTTTGTAAAGGTCTAAGTTGTGTAAAATTATATTCTCTTCCACATGGAACAATCAAAACATAAAAATGAACAAGTTTTATAGATCAAAACCACCAAAATCCGAAAATACTTCAATCCTAGATCTACAAAATTCCAAGCTCCAAATGGAGAAAACCCAAGTTCTAATGTTGCTTAAAATGAGCTAATAAAGCTATTAGACAAATAAAATGTAGCCCTCAAGTGATAGCAAGATGCAACTTGCCTAGGTTGGAGGAGAGGAAAGAGTAATAAGGAAGAAGATGAAGAAGAAAATAATGAGGAGAGAGAGAGGGAAATTGATATTTATGGTAGGGTGGTGGTGGTTCTCCATGTCAAACCCAAAATAAACCAAACCAAGATAAACCAAGGTGAACCAAGTCAAGGCCAATAAACTCTCTCTCTAGCAATTTAAACCAAATGAATCATGAAATAAACTAAGCCAATGCAAAATAAACCAAGATAACTAATCATGACTAAATAAAATATGGGTCCAAAATACGTATACGTACACTAAATACGTATCACGAATTTGGGACATTACAGGGTTTCTTACCGATTAGGAATCGGCGGTGACTTCGGCGCCGGAGAGGAGAGAGGGGGCACGGGAGGAGATCCGGAGCTGACGCCGGTGGGGCGCTGGGGAATCGACGGCGGACTGATGATCGCTGCAGGCGGCGCTCGCGTCGGCGGGGGTGATCGAGACCGCGGCGGCGCGTTCGGAGCTGCACGCTCGGGCGCGACGGTCGCAGGCCGACGGAAGGTACGCGGAAGGGCGGAGGAAATTCGGCGTCGTGGCAGCGCGCGGAGGCGGCGCGGCGAGTAGTTCACCACCGGGCGGAGCTTTGGGCGCCGGTAGTCCTGCGCGCGGTGGCGCGCACGGCGGGCGTCGGGACTGGAGCGGAGCGGCGGAGGAGGTGGATCACCGGCGTCCAAGGGTGCGGCGCGCGAGGCTTCCCTTAGGTAGGCGAATGGGGGCGCCGGGGACGCGCTGCCCGAAGGCCGCGGTGGACGGTGTCGGCTAGGGCTCGCCGGCGGCGACAGGTTAGGGTCTTCCCCTCTTCTTCTTCTTCGGGGATGATGGTATGATTTTGGTGGCTGGGATAGTCGGGCGGTGGTGGTTTTGGGGGTTTGCCGGCCTTGGGGCCGAGGATGAGGGTTACGCCGGTGAGCGGCAGGCGTCTGGTTGTTGGGTGGCTGACCACGGCGATGGTGGCGGAGGTTGTTCTGGTGGCCGAGTGGTGTAGGCTGTGGCGGCGGTTTGTGATGGTGGCCGTCGGGTGACGGGGACGGTGGTGGAATCAGCCAGGAAGGCTTGGCGAGGACGGGAGTGGTGGTGATGGTGAAGGTGATGGACGGGAGTTGGCCGGGATCAGGCGGCGGTGTTCTGTTGGTGGTGGCGATGATGGCGGAATTCAGGATGGTTGCTGCGGACATGGAGGACATAGGTGTAGGTTTGATTGTTCGGTGATATTGGGTGTGTCGTGTCGGGGGTGTATCCCGACACGAGATGGATGATTGTATATAACTGGAATAAGATTTGGTCGTCACAGACACGATGCATGATGAGATTGTGGTGTGGAAATCGGATTGTGGAAAAATTATAGAATTTATGGAGGAGTACCTGCCTATTTATAGGACGTGGGAATTTCCATTAGGATAAAGATTGAGATTGTTTAAATCCCCATTAGATAAATTCAATATTAATTTAAATAGTTTAAAAATAATTGGAACGAATCCAAATCAAATATGGATATCTCCTATATTTAAAAGTGTATTTAAAACAAAACCTTTCCCAATTTAAATTATCCAAATTAATAAACTATTAAATTAAACAAGATTAAAATATCTTTTTCACATCTATTAAAATATGCTAATAATTAATTTCAAAAATTACATATATATACTGCTAAATAATTTTTAAAATATAAAACTTGCTTTTCTAATATACCATTTTATAATAATCATATTTATTATTATAACTATGTAAATAAAAGACTTTATAAATAAAATAACAAATTTAAAATTTTGGAATGATAACTAAAATACTTATTATATATATTTTGAAACTATAAAAAAATACGAAAATATTTTTCCTAAAAATATGTACGCTCGCACATATTCGCACTCGTCGAGCAATTACGAAAATAAAATTTCGTGCGCTACGTAAAATACGACTACGCGACGTATAATACAAAAATTTAAATCAGTACCAAAATTTAAATAAATAATATAAAAAAATAGTAGAAATTTAGGGGTTTTATATCCTACCCAACTTAAAAGAATTTCGTCCTCGAAATTTAGGAAAAATTAGGATAGGTAGGGTGAAGGAGATAGAAGCAGTATAATCGATAAGAATTTGATTCATATTGAACAAAAAGGCAATCAATTGTTTGACGAGAATGAAACGACATTTCAATGGCAATATGTCATTTGATCGACTAAAGATTTCGATGGTTTTAGATGACAATCAACCAATGACTAAGCTCAATCAATCTTAACATTAACCAAAAAGAAAAAGGGACAACCTCGTAAGTAGGTAATAATCTCCTTAATCCTTTGATATCATCAATATTCATGAAATCTCTCTTATCATAAATCGTTCTTTTCAAAGATTTCTTCCGTTCCACGTCTCCTTAAACAAAACTAATATGATTATAATTGTACTCTAACTTCCTCTATCTCGTCATAAAATTTCAAATAATCTCAATTTTGAATTCCATAATCTCCATTATACTAGCTCACTTATATATATCTTTCCAAGCCATAATTTCCTCTAAAATTAAAATTCCAAAACTTTCAACCAATTTGGCCCAAGTAAAAGTTAAAGTCTAGTTTCTACAAATTTGTATTTATTGGTCAATATATACTGCATCCATAGGTACCAAAATAAAAGTCCATCTTCAATGTTCGATAAATCTCGAAAACTAATGGTATACCTTCATAACTCAATCTTCTATCATCATAATTGAAAATTTCCTCAAATATTTATTAGTCTCTCTCAAAAATTTCTTCTTCAACAATCTCAATTTCTTGATGGTAGAAATGAACTCATCTTAACTTCTTATTCATAATCATCTTACAACTTAATTCTCCATGCATCAAAAAGGTAAAGGTTTCTTTCTTCAACAATTGGTTATTCTTGAAAATATCATCATAACACTATATGTCATCGAAGGCAATGTCAACATTTTTCTTTATCAAAAATTTGCATCCATAAATTTAGTATATAAATTTGGTTCTTAAACCACCAACACTTCAGAAAATTCTTCATTCGATATTTAGTTACCTCGAAGCAAATTTTATAAATTTGAGAAGTCTATTTACCCTTGATTGTTTTATCAACACAATATAACCTTTCTCACTTCATCTATTTAGTTTTATCGCACATTTATTTATGTCCAATCTATTCCTTGTAATCTCGTAGTTATCTTATCCAACTACATTATTTATCCATGCTGTGGGATTCTCCAATCTAGCTTCTACTAACTCAAGATTGTCATGATCAAATTTCATATTCGTACAAGGAAATCATACAAGGGACATGGTTATATAACCACGGAGGTAACATAGTGAATATGAGCGAAGTAATTTAATTGGGAGAGAGAAGGGTAAGGGTTGCAATATTGAAGAGCGAAAATATATTGGGTCTAAGTGAATCGAGATAAGACATGAAAATAAAGAACAAAGTCTAAGCAATCAAAATAAATCACAAAGTTAAGCATTTAAGGAATCACGTTATATATTGGGTAGAAAGATTGAGTCATGGTTGAGCCCAATTATATAGTCAAAAGTATATCGGTATCATGGTAAAGATTATAGTTTAGTCTTTATGACCCGAAGGTCGTATCAAGAAAATAGAGTACAAGGAGGCGGGTTTTAGTGGGACATGATATACTTACATGAAGGTGAGCTCGTCTAGGTCTTGCATGTGAAATTTGTTGGAAGAAAAAAATCTAGTGTTGTGCTCCAAATATCAAAGTCACGATGGGGAACGCCAAATGATCAAAAATAGAAAGTGGGTTTTCACAAGGCACTAATTAATGCACAAAAAATAAAATGTTAAAACACGAAATAAAGATAATTTAGGAAATCTCGTAGATCAAGTTAAGATAAGTTAGAGACACTGTTTCTAGACAAGAAATAGTCTCATAGATAAGGGTATGGTCACGGGGGCGATTCTATCAATTCTAAGTTTCAACAACTAGATAGTCACGATTAAAGATCTAGATTTGGAGGGAAGGTCGAGTGAGTCAAAGATATGTTCATCGGTTTAGTCGATGACTAACTATACTTGTGTATATGCAATATCATAATCATAGGTGGTATAGCAATCTAACTAGGGTGACGTTACTTGCTTCTTGGCCCTCTATCAATATGATCTAATCTAAATTTTCAAGTTCCTTGTAAGTTTCTCAATAAACCTTCCAAGATACTCCACCAAGATTTTTTAGTCATCTTTGACTGTTAATTTTAATCAAAATTTTAAACCTCTCGAACAATCCTCGTAATTCGCAAATCGAATAAATAAATTCATCATCCTCTTTTTTTTTCAAACCTTAAACTCATCATTTAATGAGTTTATCAACCGAATTTCATACTACAAAATGGAACATTTAAATAACTCCCGAATTTAATCATATATCCTTCAAATGTGTATATCTAGCTTCCAATAAGTCACAACTACTCTTCAAAAGTAATTCTCTTTTTTTTCTTCTTCTCTTTTTTTTCCACCAAAATTCAAAATATCCATAATCAAGGCTTTAGACTCGAAATCTAAATAACTTTATATATCATAAATCATATGAGCAAATTTTAAATATTTAAATTTTTCCTTCAAGTCGATTTCATATCTTCCAAAAATATTTCAAACAAAACTTTTACCATTATCTCTTCAAGCTCAAAATTAATACTTATAATTTGTAAATCGTAGAATCAATTTAAAACCTCAAGCTCTCTAATAAACCATAATTCATAAACCCTTATAATTTTAAAACACTTTAATAAATTTGAGATAAACTTTAACACATTCGATCCAACTTGAACTTAATCGTAAATCATGTGTCACAATTTAAAGATGTTACTCAATTCGGTTTCATATCCCAACTAAATCATAAACTATTTCGCTATTTCCAAAATTCATAAATCATAAATTTGTTTTTTGTCCTCTTGTGTATACCACCTTGTAATAGCAAAATAAAATTCCAACTATCTTTTGAAAGCAAAAATATGCTACTACCCAACTTAGAATTAACTACTCCTTAAGGTCTAGGAAAATTAATGCCTTTATAACTCAATTAAAACCCCAATGCATACTAATTGTCCATGTAATCCAGCCATGTGTTTAACCTATGGGCATATACTAGTGTAGTCATCTTACTAAACACGAAACTAAGAATTTACGGTAGAAGGAGTCAAGCAAGATGCAAATCAAGGAGGTCGAACGAGAGTTCGGAATTTGAAGTCAAGGAAGGATGTCAAGTAGGTGGATGAGATTCTAAACTCTAATCCTATACTGCAGGCCTGTTCGGTACAGTCATGTAACCGAAACGGCAAACTCGACCTGCATGGGCCACCACAAAAATATGTAACGCCCCAGTCCCAAAATACGTAGGACTAAAACGTAATCATGCCAGCTGTATACATACGAAGTATATGGACCCTCGTATATATACATAAGCTGTAAAATGCAGTAACCAAGGTACTAAATCTCATCCACAAAAATAAATATGATATAAAAGTAACTTTGAATTTGTCATATATACAATCGTTGGGCGGAGACAAATCTACTACCAACAAGTAAGAAAAAATACATGAGAAATACAATGAGTTTGGCGGGCGAAGCGAAGGCGATCAAGGCACAATCATCCTCGAAGAAATAGTGACGATCATGGCCACGGCTAGAACACCTGCGAAAGACAAGTACACACACACCTGGCGAGATAACCAGGTCCTCAGAGGGACGTAACAAGATACATCAACATGCCATATAATACTGAATATAAAATATGCCACAATCAAAGAAAGTGACAAGACATAAATAAGGTAAACTAACCAACTAAAGTGAACATGCAATGAGAACAAACATTTCGTCGCATAAGCCCTGGCTGTAATAGGATCTGGTATAGTCTCCACTTGGGCACCAGTGACCGAGAGCATGACGTTGAAAAACGACAGTGGCCAACCTGAGAGGCTCATACCCGTATCTCCAGCGGAGCTTCCGGGTTATAAGGAAAGTGCAATAGAAGCCCATACGACAAGGAATGTTCTCCCCATCCAATGTACCTGTCAAGTCGCATCCACGACCATGTACCTCTACTAACTGCTAAGTCTCCTAACACGCCTCTATTAGCAGTTAGCCCTAACGCATGCACATGGGAGATCAGCCCACACGCAAAAACCTCTACATGATACTCATCTCACACATCCTCGTGGTACAACTGTGTCAAGGTACATGCAATACACTACAACGGTAGTCCCTTAACTCTAGGTCAACATGCAATCAAAGGATAATAACAAAGTAAATTATTAATCACTGAACAGGCAGTAAATCAGGAACTGTAAGAACCGAAAATAAAGAACAGTGATATATAAAATAAATGCAGACTGAATATAAACAGTTTAATGGCAAGGTATCTTGCCTGGTGAGTCGCCTGGTGTGGTGCGATGATCAAGATGTCATATTTTGTCCAATAGCCGAGGCCCATGCGAACATGGTCTAAATTTGCGAGAAAATAGAAACGTGTGATCAGACGTGATTAATAATGATAATCGAGGAGAATTTGGTGGGAATAAATATATATCTATTTTAGAAAATATTTATGATACTAAAAATCTATATTAAATTTAAACAAAATATCTTAATACATATATATATTTAAAAATCATAATGTGAAACTACCTTTTTATTAGTCAAAATATTTTAAAGTAATATTTTGCAAATCTAGAAAATTATTTTCAGGGTTAAAACTAAAGTGTAAAGATTAAAGTTTGTAGTGCAAAAATCCCTAGATAAAATAGTATGCAATATATTTTTCACAAATATTATAATACTAATCAAATTATTTTTATTGAATTTTTGAAAATAATATTGTCACTAATAACAATGGCAAAATATCCACACCTATATATACTTTTAGCATAAAATAAAAACATTAATAATATTCTGATAATAATAATAATAATAATAATAATAATAATAATAATAATAATAATAATAATAATAATGATGGCAGCATTAGTAAAAAGTAATAATGATAATGGTAAGATAATAATAATAATAATAATAATGATAATAATGATAATGATAATAATGATAAAGATAATAATAATAATAATAATAACTTATATACTCTTCCCCCCACCCCCCCAAAGCCTACAAAGAAGAGAGAGAGAGCAAAGAAATTAAAGAGGGGAAAGTGAGAGAGGGAGGAGAGGGTTTCTCACCGATTGGGAATCGACGGTGACTTCGGCGCCGGAGAGGAGAGAGGGGGCGCGGGAGGAGCTTCGGAGCTGACGACGGCGGGGCGCTGGGGAATCGACGGCGGACTGATAATCGCTGCAGGCGACGCTCGCATCGGCGGGGGTGATCGAGACCGTGGCGGCGCGTTCGTAGCTGCGCGCTCGGGCGCGGCGGTCGCAGGCCGACGGGAGGTGCGCGGAAGGGCGGAGGAAATCCAGCATCGTGGCAGCACGCGGAGGCGGCGCGGCGAGTAGTTCACCACCGGGCGGAGCTTTGGGCGCCGGTGGTCCTGCGCGCGGTGGCGCGCACGACGTGCGCCGGGACTGGAGCGGAGCGGCGGAGGAGATGGATCACCGGCGTCCAAGGGTGCGGCGCGTGAGGCTTCCCTTAGGTGGGCGAATGGGGGCGCCGGGGACGCGCTGCCCGGAGGCCGCGGTGGACGGCGTCGGCTAGGGCTCGCCGGCGGCGACAGGTTAGGGTCTTCCCCTTTTCTTCTTCTTCGGGGATGATGGTATGATTTTGGTGGCTGGGATAGTCGGGCGGTGGTAGTTTTGGGGGTTTGCCGGCCTTGGGGCCGAGGATGGGGGTTACGCCGGTGAGCGGCAGGCGTCTGGTTGTTGGGAGGCTGACCACGGCGATGGTGGCGGAGGTTGTTCTGGTGGCCGAGTGGTGTAGGCAGTTGCGGCGGTTTGTGATGGTGGCCGTCGGGTGACGGGGACGGTGGTGGAATCAGCCAGGAAGGCTTGGCGAGGACGGGAGTGGTGGTGATGGTGAAGGTGATGGACGGGAGTTGGCCGGGATCAGGCGGCGGGGTTCTGTTGGTGGTGGAGATGATGGCAGAATTCGGGATGGTTGCTGCGGACATGGAGGACGTAGGTGTAGGTTTGATTGTTCGGTGATATTGGGTGTGTCGTGTCGGGGGTGTGTCCCGACACGGGATGGATGATTGTATATAACTGGAATAAGATTTGGTCGTCATAGACACGATGCACGATAAGATTGTGGTGTGGAAATCAGATTGTGGAAAAATTATAAATTTATGGAGGAGTACCTGCCTATTTATAGGACGTGGGAATTTCCATTAGGATAAAGATTGGGATTGTTTAAATCCCCATTAGATAAATTCAATATTAATTTAAATAGTTTAAAAATAATTGGAACGAATCCAAATCAAATATGGATATCTCCTATATTTAAAAGTGTATTTAAAACAAAACCTTTCCCAATTTAAATTATCCAAATTAATAAATTATTAAATTAAACAAGATTAAAAATATCTTTTTCACATCTATTAAAATATGCTATTAATTAATTTTGAAAATTACATATATATACTGCTAAATAATTTTTAAAATATAAAACTAGCTTTTCTAATATACCATTTTATAATAATCATATTTATTATTATATCTATGTAAATAAAAGACTTTATAAATAAAATAACAAATTTAAAATTTTGGAATGATAACTAAAATACTTATTATATATATTTTAAACTATAAAAAAATACGAAAATGTTTTTCCTAAAAATATGTACGCTCGCACATATTCGCACTCGTCGAGCAATTACGAAAATAAAATTTCGTGCGCGACGTAAAATACGACTACGCGACGTACAATACAAAAATTTAAATCAGTACCAAAATTTAAATAAAATAATATTAAAAAATAGTAGAAATTTAGGAGTTTTTACATGCTCCACCATTCCCAACGGGCTACGGGCCACTGGGACGATATATAGATATATATATATTTATATATAAATATTTATATATATTTATATATTTATATAATAAATATATATTTATATATATTATAAGATATATATAATATACTATATATATATATATATATTATATATTTTATATATATATATATATATATATATATATATATATTTTATATATATATCTATATATATATATATATATATATATCATATATTATATATATATATATATATTTATATATATATAAATATATATTATATATATATATATATATATATATATATATATATAATATATATGAATGGGGAAGAGGAATGGGCTCCTCGGTTTCCGCCCGTCAACCGCCCACACCGCTGTTCGCCGCAGCGCCACCATGCTCGCTGGTGGCCGGGTGGCTCTGGTGGCAGGACGGCGCATCCGGCTTGGTCGCCAATCCGGGATTCTCCTTCCGCTCGGCAGTCAGCCCTCCCCGTTTCTCTACCCTTCCACCACCCGGGATGGTCCGTGGTACTCCTGGCCGGGCGGCCCCCCGCCGTTCGGTCTCCCCCCTCCTTTCCCCCCCCACCCTCCATCCTCCTAGGCGCAGACGTCCCCGACGGCACCGCAGGGCGAGACGCCGGGATCCGGGTCCTCCTCCTTCGTCGGCTGCGCCCACTGACGGACCTCCGACCTCCCTCGGCCCCCTGCAGGGTTTGAGCCGCGACCCGCCTGGAGCGCCCCTCCCGGAGCCTCATCGTCTCGCTGCGCCGCTCTCGTGGCCGCCACACCCTCCCCCCCTCCCCTCCTTGCTCCTCCCTCCGCGGAGTCGACCCTCCCCGCGTTCCTCTCACTCAGGTGGCCGACTCCGACCCTCGCGGACCTGGCTTTCTTCCCGCCACCGCCCCCTAGCAACGCCGGTGCTCCCGATGGTGGCCGGACTGCGGCTCTGTCCCCCAACCTGCAGCGGGTCAGGCGGTGGCTTCTCCACCCCTCCACCCTCCGCCGCTGGCCTCGCGGGCACGCCCCCTCCTCCTTCCTCTCTTCCCTGCGCCCGCGCTCCCCTCTCGGCGGCGGCGCCCTCCTCCAGCGCACCCCCCTCGTGGGCCGTCGTTGCTGCACAGCCGCCAACCAGGTTCTGTTTCACCCCGGCCGCCCCCGGCTCCTCGTCAGTGGCCCCCACGGATCGTGCTCCCACGGCCACGTCGAGCCCCCCGCCCTCCCCGGCGTCCTCCTCCTCCCATCCGGCGTCCCTGTCCCCCGCGTCGGCAGTCCCCCCTCCTCTCCCCCCCCCGTCCATGGCGTCGGCAGCCCCCCTCGGGGGCCCTTTGCCCGGCGTTGGTCGGCCGCCCCCCGTCAGCTCTCGGCGGGCAAGGCGCGGCTTCTCCCTCTCTATCCCCAGCCTCCGCTCCCTCTTGGGCCCCGGTGGTAGCACGTCTGCCACCGTGCTAGGCCCTCGCGCCTGCAGCGGCGCCGTCCCCGACTCTCGCCGCTCCGTCCTCCGGACTACGGCGATCCTGCCGGGTCATGTAGTTGCCCCTCCCTCCCGCCGTTGACGGGCTTCGTGGCGATCGACCTCCCCTCTCGCTGGCAGCTCTGCCCCCCCCGGATCACCCTTCCCCTCTCCCTTCCCCGCCGGGCTTCCTCCTCCTCCTCCTGGAACCGGCCTACCCTCCCACCCTCGGCGGCAGCTTCCCTCCCTCGCCGCCGGACCTCCGGGTCGTCACGCTCCCCTTCGTCCTGGTGGTTGAGCCGGCGCTCTCCTCCGGCGCAAGGCCCCCTCCTCCGCCGGCGCTCCCCGCCCCCGGGAGCCGCGCTGGGCTCGGCCTCCTCCCCCCCGGGCCGCGTGCCCGCCTTGGGCCGCGCGCTATCCTCGTGCAGTACGCCGCTTTGGGATACGAGCCCCTCGGGCAGTGATCCTGCCTCCCGCCCTAGGGCCTTGTGCAGCATACGTGGAGCCACTTTCGAATTTCGAAATTCGATTTTTTTTCGAATTTTGGCTTTCGGTTTTCGTTTTTTCGTAAAAAAATAAATAAATAAATAAATAAATAAATAATCCTATTCAGGTGAACCCCCCCATCGGTTTACGCGACTCCGGACAGCGCTTCCGCAGCTTCGGGCAGCGTGCCAACTTCTCCAGAGGGCACAGAGCCCACACTGATCTTAGGGCTGCAAACGAGCCAAGCCGAGCCAAGCTTTGGTAAGCTTGAGCTTGGCTTGACTAGAATTAATCGAGCTCAAGCTCGAGCTCGAGCTTGATAAATTTTTTATTTTAGAGCTTGAGCTTGGCTCGAGCTTGTTTATATTAAGCTTGAGCTTGGCTTGGTTTGAGCTCGAGCTTGGCTTGATAAGAAAGCTTGATTCAAGCTTGATAAACAAGCTCGATAAGCTCAAAATCAAGCTTGTTAAGCTTGATTTCAAGCTCGTTCAACTTTATTTCAAACTCATTAAGCTTGATTTCAAGCTTAACGAAGCTCGATTTCAATTTAGTTAGGTTTGAATTCATGTACTTGTAACATTAACAATTTAATTATACAGTTTTAATTAAAAAAATTCCTTAATATCAATTATTAAGGACATATAAATATATAATGCACAAATATATATAAAACTTAGAATTCAATTAAGAACAAATGAGCTTCTAAACAAGCTCCTAAACGAGCTTCTTAACGAGCCAGCTCGCAAGCTCATAAACGAGCCAGCTCGCGAGCTCAAACGAGCCGAATACTTCTAAGCTTGAGCTTGGCTTGTTTATTAAACGAGCTCGAAAATGAAGCTTGAGCTCAGCTTGTTTAGTAAACGAACCGAGCTCAAACGAGCTTTTATCGAGCCGAGCTTCGAGCAGCTCGCGAACGACTTGGCTCATTTACAGCCATAACTGATCTCATTTTCGAAATGCTTTGTTTTTTCGAAATCTACTTTTCCTAACTTATGTATTTTCCACTTTGCCTCCAGGGCTTTTTTGTGTTTTCGGACCCTGGCACTTGTACTGCTCGCTAGAGCCCGCTTTTTATTCATAAATGCTGTTTTGTCAAAAAATAAAAAATAAATATATATATATATATATATATATATATATATATAAAATATAAATATATAAAAATATATATATATATATATATATATATATATAATATATATAATATATATTATTATATATATATATATTTATATATTTATATATATATATTTAAATATAATATATATATTTTAATAATATATATTATATATTTAAATATATATATATATTTATATATTTAATATTATATATATATATATATTAAATATATATATATTTATTATTTAAATATATATATATTTATATATTTAAATATATATATATTTAAATATATATAATATATATATATATATATAATTATATATATATCTATAGATATATATATATATATATAATATATTAAATATATATATATTTATATATATAAATATATATTATTTATATATATATATTAATATATTATATATATATATAAATATATATAAATATATTTATATATTTATATATTATATATATATATAATATATATATATATATATATATAAATATATTTATAAATAAACAAATAAAATAAATAAATAAATAATATATATATATATATTATATATATATATATATATATATATATATATATATTATATATATATATATATTTATATATATATATATGTATATATAATGTATATATATACATGTTTTAACATAAATGCGATTTTCATTATAGAAAAAATGATTTTAAAGGGAAAATTATGTTTTAGTTATACTCTTAATATTGTGACTCATTTTATGGCTATTTTCGGAAACCGTGGTTACAAAATACTTTATATAGATGTAAATCTTACATTATTGGTTATTTATGTGGGCATATTTTTGGGTTAATTGAGGCTTATCTAATCTATCTTGGCAATGACCAAAATGGTCGAATGAACCGTTAGCGAAACGCAAACTCTACTGGGTATTTCCGTAAGTTGAGGCGTAAGCTATTAGCAGACATGTGACTGCATGACCAAGTCTGAGACTCTGGTTGTCCCTGCCTTGCGACTTTAGTTTATTTTAGATTTATAGAACTTCTTACTTAGCATTCTACATTTTAGGTACAGGTCACTCGTACCTTCAGACTGGACCGTTCCTGGCTCAGTTGGGAGTGAGAGTGCAAGGTTTTGCGGATAATAAAAAAATTAATAGTCATATGCCAATAAAAGATAAGCCTCTATGGTATTCGAAACTCGCATACATATCAAAGTCACTTTACCGTAAATTTAAGCCTCGCCAGTGTACAGCTAGCTGCAACAAGCTCTTGGTTCCATTACTTAAGCAATGATACGGGAACGAATACCCTATCAACTCTCCAATATTGACATAACTACTCAAGGATAAAATAGGACAACCAAGACATAGTTTTAATAATGTTCGATCACCCACACTTATCTGAAATTACTCCAACTTAGGGGTCATGCCTCGCTAGTGCGCTGCTGGCTGCAGTGAACCCGCAGTCTCCATAATTCAAATAAATGACGATAGTGCATTGCTGTCTTGCCATTGCAAGTCATCAAAAACTATTCCCACTATATTCATAAATTTCAAAGGAGCTTCTAGAATTCCAACTAGTTGATCATGATAGAATATGTAATTATATGTTCTTGAAAATTTAGAAAAATCAGATGATGGACTAGGAAGAAAATGATCGAAGACAAGAGAAACGTGCCTTTCTATTTCTATTTCTCTAATATTCAAGATCGAGGAAAATATGTATAAAGAACTGTGAATATATTTATACGGAAGTATATATGTATAGCCTAAATAAATTTTAAAATATCATTCTAAGAGAGGGTTATCCCATTTACAAGTAAAAATATAAATCTAAATAGCAATAATACATATATTATATTCAATATACATTTATGGAAATTATTCACGAGACTAAAAATGGAGTACCAATATATACACATCTATATCTCTATATGGACGTCGTTGGTCGCAATACATGTCTATTAGGGCTTTAGTTGGGTTCGGGTCCAGTCCGTGCTAAATTGGTACAACCAAATTTCCTAAAAATCATAATATTAATAAATAACTAATTAAATTCTTTATAGAGGTCAAGTCACAACATAGCATGGTTTTCCTAGTTAGGATACACCTATGGCTCGACCTTTTCTACTATGTCTAGAACTTTAGTCAAGGCACACGACCACACTATCCATGCCATGATTTCTAGTCATCTTGTACTTAAATTTTAACCATGACTAAATCCTTCTATAATTATAATTAAATCTTAATAAAATTCCAAAAATCATAATTTAATTTAAATAAATAAAATTTTCCTTTAAAATTTTAGGAAGAGGGGTTACGGTTAAGAATTGGATTCCAGGAAAGCCTAAGTTGATGAGTAAATAGTCTACCCACCCTTGTGTTATATCGTCGTTTCAAAACGTAATAGAGTATCTATAAAAATCTTCCAAGTTATCTAAATTTAATAAATTGTATGGCCTAATCATTAACTACCCAATAATCAAATTAATAAGGGACTCAAATTCCTAGTCATCCTCATAAATCAATTCAATCCCTAATTGTGAATGAGCATTTCCTAGTCGCAGGCTCGCAGTAGTACGACAATCATAGGCACTACCACGAGCTCACAATCTTTTGCAAAATCTGACCTGCATGGGCCATCAAAAAAATTGTCATGACCCGCATCCGCTTTTCGGATACGACACGTGTCCAAGCCAGCCTACGCCGCAGAGTCGGCGATAGAATGCTGTCAAGGCCATGATGCTCAAAATAACATAAATATAACATTTATTGCTCATTCACATTTCTAAATTGACTACAACCTTTACAACATTTATATTTAAAGAAAATATAAGATCCTTACAATTTATGAAAATGATACCATTTCTATCTAATTTCTAGGTTTCTGCCTGTAAGTACACCCGTATCTCCCATGTTAAGTGAAGCCACAGCTAACCTAAAAATTTTTGGATTTTCAGTCAGGAATGGAACAAGCACACAAACCGACGTCAATACGACAACACAATAGAATTCACAAGACATAAAAATAATATATGTGAGATGAAAACTAGAAAGTAACTGATGTCATAGCAGTGATGAAGAAAATAAGGAAACAAATAAAAGACAACTATCTATGTGTTTTGAAATATCAGTTTCGACATGTGAACGGCTACGGGGTAAATCAGGCACCCTGTACGTATAATGTGCAGTTGCTATTCTCTACGAAAGATACGAGGATATGTGAGACTCGTCAAACAGTATCGGTATTTATATACTAATACGTACTTTTTTATTGTATTTCGTATTTTATTGATTTTTGGAACATTTTAAATTTTTTCCGACTTATAGATTTTCTTCTTGACCGACATATCGTCAGTGTACCATTGTATGCCGACGGCATGCCTGTCACTCCCGTTTTCTGTCATACATATTTTTAGTGCACCTATACTGAATTCTGGCCCTTTTCAGGTGACTCGTATTTTGATTTTTCTTTTTAGCCTTGCTTTGGCTTAATTTTGACTTGGTTTAATTTGTTTGGTTCAACTTGGCATGACTTGGTTTGGGTTGGTTTAGATGAGAAGGGTTTTATATAAAAACCAACTTCTCTCTCTCCCTCCATTATTTTCATTCTCTTCATCTTCTTCCTCTTCATTTTCTCCTCCAATCTAAGCCAAGTACATCTTGCCAAATGTTGGACAAATATTTTTGTTTGTTCTATTACATAATTATAAGCCTATTTAGAACTTGGAGCTTTCGAATTTCATGGTCTATCAAACTTACTTGTTTTCGAAAACTAATTGTTCCATGTGGTAGAGAATTTGATTCTATACAATTTTGACCTTTGAAAAGTTAGATTTTGACTTATTTTGAGGAAGTTATGGCCAAGTAAGATTTAGACATCTTCTTTGTTCATCTGTCCTGGTTCTGGCAGAGACGATGAATAGTGTTGGCCGCATAGTACTGGCCACATAGTGCTGGCCGTATAGCTACATAGTGCTGGCCGCATAGCTGCATAGTGTTGGTCGTATAGTGCTGGTCGCATAGCTGCATAGTACCTGGCCGCATAGCTACATAGTGCTGGCCGTATAGCTGCATAGTACCTGGCCGCATAGCTGTATAGTACCTGATCGCATAGTGCCTAGCCGTATAGCTACATAGTGCATGGCCGTATAGTGCTAGTTCGTATAGCCGCATAGCGCCAGTCCACATAGATACATAGTACCTGGCCACATAGTACCAGTCTGCATAGCTGCATAGTGCCTAGCTGTATAGTGCCAATCCGTATAGCTGCATAGTGCCTGGCCGTATAGTGCCAGTCTGCATAGCTGCATAGTGTCTGGCCGTATAGTGCCAGTCCGCATAAGCTATATAGTGTCTGGCCACATAGTGCCAGTCCGCATAGCTGTATAGTGCTTGGTCGTATAGTGCCAGCCCGCATAGATGTATAGTGCCGCATAATGCATATTTTAGCTATTTTTGGTTATTTTATGTCCTATTTGGCTGATTTGTGGCCAGAATTTCTTCTGCTCCCAACATAAAAGTTGTATATCTTTGTCTTGGCTTCAAGAATCTTCTTGTTTCACTTTAATTGGAGTTCATATGCGATTGATAACTTCAATCATAGTTTTGATCTTTTTGGCATGTTTTCTATACTTGACGTTTTTGAGGTTTCCTTCAACTGTAATAAATTCTTATCATGATTAGATGATTTTCTACAGTTAGCGAATAATTGTACCCCTTTATATCTTTAACACTAGTACAGGTTCAATTATTATTTTATGTCAAGTAGTACTTTTATTTATTTTTTCTCCATGCCATGATACGTCCTTTATCTAATTCTTTCGTACATGCGATCCTTATTGCATGTTTTCTTTTCTTAGATAGTGGCCCGTTGGGGTGCACTCATGGTTTATGTCTTTTCTTTGCTTTGTATGTACTTACGTTATATGTTACTTTTTTGCTTGCATGATGGTGGTCCGTCGTGGTGCACTCATGCTACACATCTCTTCTCTACCTATACTAGATAATGACCCGTTGTGGTACACTCTGGTACATGTCTTTCTTTGTTTATATGATGGTGACCCGTCGTGGTGCGCTCTTGAACATGTCTTTACATGCTAACATGATAGTGGCCCGTCGTGGCGCACTCTTAACAAGTAACCTTGACATGATAATACATGATAGTAGCTCGTCGTGGCGCACTCTTAACAAGTAACCTTGGCATGATAATACATGACAGTGGCCCGTCGTGGTGCACTCTTGACAAGTAAATCTAACATGATAATCTTGATATACTGTTGTGACGGCTATCTTGACTTGCTAAGTAACTTTTGTCTTGACACCGTGGGTGTTTGTGTTTGTATAAGCTATATGTCTCAGTCTTGCATCTTGTCTAGGATATGAATTCTTGGTTACCACGGTCAGGGATTCATACTGAATCTGACTGGAATAATGACTAGATTGATCAGGTAGTTCATGAAGAGATTTTCCAGCTACGGACAGTTCTGTTATCTGGGTGCTTTAATTGGACTTGTAGCCTGCCATCGAGTAGGGCACATTTCCAGCACACTGTCATGTGTTGTACCCCAAGTCACCTAATCCAACTCTCTCAACTTGCAACTGGATAACCTGGATTAAGTCTGCAGGGCTTGTAGCTGTTGGAACATCTCAATGCATCTTGTTAGTAACTAGGCTTGTGATAACCCTAGTTAGCTAATGTATCAAGACGTACTCATTGCTTGGCCATGTTTGATGGATGGAGTCAGTCCAGTCCAGTCTAGTTTGTCTAGGCAGTGTCTGTATGTTTATTTCAGTACATCATTATTTATGCTTTATTTTGTCGATAAATGATTAGAGACGAAGTTCTGTTCAAAAGAAGGGTTACAACCCCGGTCCTTGTTTGGTTTACGGGTTGTAACTTGGATTCTGGAATAGTTCCTAAGTCATCTTGTCATTTGTCGTCCTATTCAGTACCCATACTCTATACATGCTTCTTATGCTAAACATTGATTAGAGATTAAGTTCTGTTCATGAGAAGGGTCACAACCCCGGTCCTTGTTTGGTTTACGGGTTGAAACTAGACTTTTGAAATATTTTCCAAGTCATTTTATCATTGTCGCTCTATATAATTATCACAGGCTCTCATGCCCTAGTTACATAACATGCTCACAAGGCTCACTTATCTAACATGCTCACAAGTCTTAGTTATCTAACATGCTCACATGTTGCACTTACCGTACATGTTCGTATGTACCATTTCTCTTACATGGTTTAGCTATGTCACAAGTTCTCTGTTTGATTCACAAGTCCACAGTTTATATTATGACACATGTTAATTACTTATGCTCCAAGTGGCTTACTTATTATCTTTTCTATTTCTCGGGATCAGTGCATTGGTAGTGCATGAGTCTCGATCTGCATTTACTTATTGCTTTCTCTAACCATTGCTATGTTAGCTATTGCTGGTTTTAGTCCATAGTTTGGCTTCCTTTGGAGTACTTGCTATTTAGGAGTCTGATCCCTACTAGTTTTGTTTGGCCAAACCTGATAGAGGAGCCCAGAGGATCTTCCGTACCATCTACTCGACGGTGACTATCCGGAGTACCAGAGTACCTGAGTGGGTTTCTTATTATTCTCCTACTTGATATGTACATTATTTTTTGTGGCGTTTAGCCTTCGAGCACGTGTTTAGCTCATATTTTTGGATCTTGACATTTAGCCTATGGGCCAAGAAATGATGTGTGTATTCTAGACTATAGCTAGAGCTTATTATGTATGACTATTACCATTTTTTATTACTAGCTTCATAATCATCCATGTATATATGGTTTGGGACGTTTACTATTGTATGTCTGATGATCATACTTCTTGCTCCTTGTATAATTGTCTGTGATTGAGATACCTAGGATTGTTTAACCTAGGATCGACTGTTGGCTTGTAGGAGTAACCCCCATGTGTCTTGACAGCTTAACGTAATTTTAGAGTACTGGTGTACTTTAGAATTGCGTAGCTGGCCTTGTCCGTCCCCACTTGCCAGTATTCTGGTTCTGGGGCGTGACAGGATAGTTCTGGGTAGTCCACATGTCTACTAAGATATTTTTTCTCCCGACTAGTACTCATGGACTCGAACAAGTCACGAAACACGACAATCACGAAATATAGTATGTAGAGATCCATGCACTAATCCGTTAACAATGTTTCAACAAGCAAGAGCATAGTATACATGAATGGAAAGACTACTATGACGAAAGCAATCAGAAAGTGCACTTGCCTGGGGTCCTTTCTGGTGAAATCGGTAGTACCATTGCGTTCAGAATCGTCAAAGTAGCCTCGGTTTGATGTAAGGAAGTTAGGATTTGCAAGAATTAGGAACGTATGATTATCATGGTCAAGATTGACTTAATAGAGATTTTGCTTTACCAAAAGATTTTTAATAAGGAAGATATTTTTAGAAAAATATTTAGAAGATACTTATGATATTGTAAACTATTAGTTTTAAAATAATCTTATATAAATGCTTGAAAATCTTGGAATATCATTTTAAGGCTAGAGCCCCAAATAATTATTTGTTTCAAAGTATTCCTTACATAAAGGAAATACTCTAGTCCAGCCCCAGCCCAGCCCCAGCCCCAGGTATTACTAATATGTTGAAGTCCAAATAAAACAAAACCTACAACAATGTATATATAACTTTTATATAAAAATATAGATTGTTTTAATCCAGACCGAAGCCCAGTTTCTAAGCCCATTATTAGGCCAAGCTAAAGTAAAATCGATTAAAACCATTTAAGCCCATTCAACCTATAATTTAATTGAAACTAAAGGTTTATTGTATTTGGGTTCGAAGCCCAACTATGTCTACAGACCCTTAAATTGGGCTTCCTATTCCAACAACATAAATAAAGAAAAGAAAAACATAAATGAAGTATATAGCTCTTTCCAGAGCTCCAAAATTAGCTGGGGAAGAAGTGGAATTTGTTTTAGGATAGGAATTTCTTAGTCAAAATTACATCTTGGAAGAATTATTTTAGAAAATGTTATATAACTTTATAGGCTATATTTATTTAAATGGAAGTCCCAAAACTACATAATATAATTTTTTGGAAATACTAATTAAGTAGGAAAAAGGTTAATAATAATAAATAATAAATATTTAATACTAATAATATGTGCATACATTATCCAATAGTTAGTATAGTAATTATACTGAATGATAATATACTAAATAATAATACCTCTATAGTCAATTATTGTGTCTACTAAGACAGCTAAAAAAGCAAGTTGTCTACTATTTCAAGATTCCCATCTGCTAAAAAGAGATGGGACAGAGAGAGAAATAGGCAGGGAAGGTGAGGAATGAACAGGATGGAGGAGAGAATGAGGAGGACTTACAAAGGGAAGAGGACAGCGCTGCTCATCCTGCGAACGATGGGCTGCGCGGAGTACGCGGGTGATGGTGACGGGACACGGCGAAGCGATAGGTCGGGCGAACGCTGGTGGCGGTGCGCGTTGGGCGGAAAACGTCGGAGCGTGCTTGAATTTTATGGGCGTTTCGGCTACCGCGTCGGGGCCGGGGACGATGATGGCCCGTGTGAGCCGCGAACGAGGGGCTGGCGACGCAGGAGGAGCACCCGCTTGTTCTCGGCCGGTCAAGTGATGTGCCACGATCGTCGGGCGGCCAGAAGGAGAGTTCGACGGCTACGCGGAGGCAGTAAAAATGTGGCATTTTTTCGATGCGCAAGCGGGGGTCGGCGGTACCGGGAGCTGAACGCCCGGCTGAGCGCTGACCGTGAGAAGGAGACGCGGCCACGGCTGTGCACTATGCTATCATTGGTGCACGGTTGTGCGCAGATCTCCACAACTTCGACGTGGTGGATCTCAGGGCGCCGGCCAGAAGAGCAGTGGTGTAGGCATTGACTGGAGTCCGCAGAAGGAAAGATGGTAGTGTTCGACGTGGGGAGCGGATCGTCCAGGGATCCAGGTGGTCGGCGAGGGCGGCAAGGCTGGGCGCTTGGATTGTGATATGGCCATGGAGGAAGGAAAGGTCAGGGGCGGCGGTGGTCTGAGGTGGCGATGGTATGGTGTTGGTGACGGTTTGATGTGTTGATAGCTATGGATGTGTGGTGTTGGCGGTGAAGGGTGAATGGGTAGTGGTTGTTTGGTCTGGTCTATTATGGCCGGAGAGGCATTCATGGGTGGCTGTTGGAAGCATGGAGACGGTGGTGAGGGACGGTGATGTCGGAATCAACAGAAATAACATGAGGGGTTGATGACAGGGGCGATTGGTGGTCGTTGGTTGGACGACGATGGCGTGGTCAGGGATCTGTTATAGGAAGAGAAGAGTGGTTGGCTTTGTCCTATGAATAGTTCTCTGTAGAAAAACAAAGGAAATTGTCTCTTTAAATTAGAGGAGACCTATGTTTAGAATCCTAACTAGATAGAGACTAGGATATCCTAGTAGATGAGCCTTCTTCCTTTCAAATAAATCTAACCAAATTTAATCTAATCGCTACTATTTAAATATTAATAATATCTAACTATATACTCAATAATATTGATTATCTTAAATTAAAATCTAGTATTACCAGCTTTAAACAAATTTAATTCAAAACTTATTATTAGATAATAACATATTACTCTTAAATAGATCTGTAGTCAAATCAAAATCAGATAAAGGATCGAAACTAATAATTTGAAGTATTAGTCTATATTATCAAATATTTTAACTCACATATTTTCAAACAAAATAAATAATTAATTAAGTAGGTATTTATATAATCTAAAATTTCTTTAAAAATGAACTTAACCAATCTCTACTAAAATTTTATCTATGTAAAATATTATTAAGCAAAAATCCTTTGAAATTCATAAAGGAGTTCAATAACAATATTAATTAATTGAAAGCCAAATAAACTCTATCGGATATTGCAACGCTAATGATAAGAATTAAACATTTCTATGAAAGGTAAATGATAATCGCACGCATAAATTTAATTTAGCATTTGGAAGTCCAAAAATAATGATCAAAGCATTTATAATTTCAAGAATAAATACCAAAACTTATTAAAAAATAAGTTAGTATCTTTAAACCATGATTTTAAACAGTTTCGGAAAGCCGACAACAACAAGATATCTCTTTAGAAAGTTTAAATAAAATAAAAATAAAAATAATATTAAAATTCGAGAAGTGGGTTTACATGGGATTGGGGAGTAGTGTTTGCACATGTGGTTAAAGCTCCCTTATTACCTCATTGTGGATAGATGAAGCCCCACCTCACTCGGGCTAAAGCCGGACCGTGTTCATTAGAACACATATTGCCTCCATCCCCAGTCGGCCACGGGATGCTACACACTCAAAACACTCTTGCTAGTTGAAGATTATATCATTATTGCTTCCTAGAGATTTTATTGCTCCATCGATTCTTATTTATTATTTAGAAAATATAAAAATGCTTTAAAACTGCTCCTTGCATCCATTATTATTAGAAATACTGGATATGGATATATGTTCTTGCTCCTCTTCTGACTGGAGATCAACATTTTTAGGTGACAACGATGATGAGGGGGTGCCCTTTAATACCTACTATGGACCTCACTTGGGCTATTTGGAGTTAGCTGAACCCAACCAGGAGGCACCTGAGTCGACTACTTAATTAGTAGCCTAGTCAGCATTGTATTTAAAGCTATAAACCTTAGTACAACTTAAGTTTGTTCCAGCATTGTGTTTGAATTATTAAATAAAAGTTTTTTATCCATAAATTTAGATGTTGTGCTTGAGTTACTATTGATTGATATAGCTTACTGTCGCTGTCTCACAACGGTACAGGCTGGGCATTATCTGACTGGACCCAGAAACTTGGGATCGGGTCCTGACAAAAGCTAAAGCCAAAGATTCCAATACCAAGCCATATCCATTTACTTCTTCCATTTCCATAATAGTTGAATGTTCTTATTAAATAATTCTTTTCTTTTCTTTTCATCTATTTTATCAATATTTATCATAAATTTATACTATCTTTTCACCGATCATCTAAGTCCTTTTATCTTAGTAGTACTTAAATTTCGAGGACGAAAATTTTCTAAGGTGCGTAGATTTGTAACTCATCTTCCCTAATTTTAAATTACTATTTTTAATTATTTATATATTAATTGTCTTGTTTAAAAGTAATTTTTGTCGAAATTTTGTAAAAGATATTTTGTGACTATTTTTTATAAAAAGAAAAACTAGTTTTAAATTAAATGATTTGAATATACTATGTATTTTTATAAAATGATTTTGTTCTCAAATTTTATTACTTGAAATATAAAATATTTTGTTATTATTTTGGGTCTTTCAAAAGTTGGTTTCTAAAAATGGTTGTAAAATCATAATTATTTTTGAAATAATAAAAGAGTTTGTCCATTTATTTTAAATAAAAATTTGGATTTATAAAAAATATACTTTACAATATTTGATGACATCGAGTATTATTTTGAATTAATATGATAATCAGTTATTTGATTTATTTAAATTTATATGATTTAAATTATTTTGATAACATTAAATATTATTCTAAAGTTATCATGTTGATCGCTTATTTGATTTGGATTTGAATTCGTATGGTTTAATTACTTGGTAATATAGAAATAATTTAAATTAGCATTATTGTAATCACTATTGGATTTCGATTTGATTGAAGTTTTTAAATTTAATATTTGATTTAAATTTATGGGATATTTATCCATTAGAAATTATAATCCTATTGGAATCATGTCTATTATTTTAGTTCATTTCTTATTTGAACTAATCCTAATCATATCCAAATTAGATAATCCTAATCACATCCTTATTAGTTGAATTCTAGTCGTATTCTAATTAACTAATTGTAAGCCATTATATATATATATATATATCTATCAAATCTATGAAATAAAATTATCTCTCGTACCTCACTTTCCAAAATTTCTCTTTTTTTTGTCCTAACTAGCCCAAATTCGTCATAAATTCAGCCTTCAATTTTTAAAGGTTGTATCAACTTCGAAGGGTCCTAACTCCCAACTTCGGACTCCGTTTAACCTCTATTTTTTTAGAAGCGTATTGTGGTTAGTTTTCCGAATGTTTAATTTTTTAGAATTTTGTGTATGAATTTCTGGATAATTATTTGAGTGTCAGTTGTCCAAAAATTGATACATCGCACGGTTTTTGAGATTTCGAGAGATCCCGAAATCCGATTTGCTATTCGTTTAAAGTTTGGAAAGCTGACACAAAGATCTACAACATATTAGATTTCCCAAATTTAAATAAATATTATATATTCTGTTTAAATTTTAGAACATATAGATGATTAGTGAACCAAATTTGCGACTTTAGACTTTCTCTATATTGGGCTTATCTTCGTTTAGTTGGATGTTATGGATCTTGACATCATTAGTTCTTCGTACCAATTGTGACTATAGCTTTTGAACTATTTCGTGTTGATACGTTCGTGTCGCACACGTCGTCTCCAACAAACTGAGGCAAGTACATTACACTGGTTACTTTTAATTCTTAATAGTTTCTATGATACATGTTTTAGATATGTCTTACATGATACATGACTCTTGACACGTTGTTCACACGAGTATGGATTCATATACATGATTATTGAGTTTCGTAATTTACGTTATTTATCGTGTTTGTGACTTGTATTTTGTGATTATCGTTTATCATGATTTTTCGTGTCGTGAATCCATAAGTCGGGTAGGGAAATACAAAAGTAGACGTGTGAACATTTCCAAATCGGAACCACTCCCTCAGGTCTATTCTGGAACGATAGCGGTTGTACACTTCACCTGCGGGTTGCTGTATTTACCCATAGCCGTTTACAAGTCAAAAATAGTATTTCAAAACACTTAGTTAGATGTCTTGATCGTCGTGTTTACATGTTCCACTTTACATGCCATAATAGTCTTGTTTACATGTTACTTTCTATTGTCTGTCATGATTATCTTGTTTACCTGTTTTCTCTACTTGTCATACTATTTATGTATATCATATGCTATTTCTATTTTATAGTTTCTATATGTCTTGAATAGTTTGCTATGTATGTACTTGTTCCATTCTTGATTGAAACCATTTTTCAGATTTGTCAATTGCTATGCATTGGATCGTTGGAAAAGATATGGGTATATATCGAGGTCGACTCTATAGGGCTAGTTAGATAGATTTGATCATCAAATTTAGAGTTGTTGTATTAGATTTGTGGGACATTGTATTTTATTCAAATATAATCGTAAAGTTGTAATTGATTTAGCATTGTGGATGAGTAAATAATGAATTAACCATGAAAAATTATTATGATTTTGAGCAATGTGGTCTAGACAATGTTCTACCGTCGATATCATAGCGTAGGCAGGACCTGTACACGCACTCGTATCCTAAAAAGTGGGTGTGGACCGTGACAGGTCATTATGACCATGTAGGAAATTTAGAGTGATTATGTAAACCCCCAAGTTTTTTTAAAAATATTTTTTTATTTGGCTTAATAGTGATTTTAAGATTTTTATTATTTTTAAAATAAATATTTATTATTAGCATAGCTGGTGTAGCATGTGTCATGACTAGCATATTAGCCATGGTAGGGATGACCTAACCATATTTATGTCCCTTATATGATAATAAGTCAAGTTGTAGCTTAAACCATGTTTTGACATAATTAATTTATTATTTTTAGAAGCTTTTGACTTTTTAGGACATCCGGTTGAACGAAACTAGCTCAAACTTGATCTGAACCAAACACAAATCCATGTAGACATGTAGTGCATCCAAATAACTCCATATATATATATATATATATATATATATATATATATATATATATAATAATATATATATATATGTTTCTATTAGAAAGTTTTTATTTATAGGAAATATCTATGTATGTAGTCCCATTTGGCATTAGTCTAATTTGACCCAAAGTCAAACCAAATCCTAATTAGACTTGGAATGCATCCAAGATACATACATATATACATAAATTTTAATATATTCAGATTTTTTAGATTGATATTTATATAAATATAGTGGATTCTATATATATAACTACCTACATAAATCTTTAATCTTAGCTAACTACCTTTCGTATCTAACTAAGCAATCAACACCCTACAATACCCAAACTCGACCCATATGGACAACACCATGCTTGGTCGACCATAGCAAATAGTCCCCTCTTGGCCAACCACCTATAGACCCTATAACCCATGTTCCAAGCCCATAAACCCACCTTCCCATGCCTATAGGCCATATATGCCTATATATAGGTAATAACTTCATAAAACACTAACCCTAACACAAAAACTACCATTTACCACCCAGGAGCACCCTATCCTCATTAATTTTGAAAATAACATCCCTCTCCCCTCTCCTTCATCATGCTTTCCTCCACAACACCTTCCAATCATCTGTAAGACCCTTCCCAAAAATTTACTTTTATTTATAATTTTGTAATTTTTAATTTTTTAATTCATTTCAACAATCTTTTTGAATTTTTATCACTATAGTTTAACTATTCATTTTTATTTATTTGGTAAGATTGGCTCCTGTTGAATAATAATATTATTATTTCAAGAATTCTATTAGTGATAAAATGTTTATTTTTCTTTAATTAATAATAACAAGTCTACCACTTCTCATTCCTATTTAGCTAACCCCCAACCTCTTCTCATTCCTATTTAGCTAACCCCAACCTCTTCTCATTCTTATTTTTCTAACCTCCAACCTCTTCTCATTCCTATATAGCTAACCCCGACCCTTCCATCCGTAATCCCCGACCCTTTCATTCCGTAACCTCCAACCCTTCCATTTTATAACCTCTAACTCAACCTTTTCCATTTGTAACTTCCCTTCATTTCTCTATAAAAAGAAAATGGTTAAAACAAAAACTTAATCATTACCATCTTTCTCCTTTGGAGCAACCCAGCAACCCGCATCGCACTCAACGACCCAACCTTCCGTGCTCGTGTCTGCCCGTGAGCACGGCTGACACCAAGATCTTTCTTCGAGTTTTTTTGGTAAGTTTACTACCAATCTCTTAGATTTTATAGAAATAATTATAGTAGAACTATAGGATTTGTTAGAGATGAAGAACAATAACTCAATGTTCACGTATATAGGGAGCTGTATTATGCACACGTAAGAGAACGGGAAACACCACATGCATGTGGCTCCTGGCTTTTTTTTATCTCTCTTACATATTTAGCATAATAACCCCTTTTTTCCACTCTCTGACCATGATTGTTTCTCTCTGTCACATGTTGGTTCAAGCAATCATGATTTTAAATTTGTATAAAAACCCTTTTCACAAATCAATAGTACAATCAATCCAACTCATCTCCACCATCGTTTTGTCTTACACAACATGTGAATAGGCAGTTGATAGTTGGAAATGAGCCCTCCATTAATTAATTTTTCCAAAGAAATCCCTCTTTTTCTATGTGTTTGCATAACACATATACACAACAACAATACACACTATTCACGTAAGTAATGCTTACATGTGCACTAGATCCAACTAAAGTTGGTGGCATAATTACGTATATCCCCTTCCACTTCTAATTAAATTTCATAACTACATACTACCTTTAATTCACATAAATCTTATTTACTTTAGTAACTAGTACACAAACCACAAGTATTAATTGTCTACCTTTATAATAAATACGTATATATATATTATATATATATATATTATATATATATATATATATATATATATATATATATATACATAGGTAGCATTAATAATAATATTTTTTATATATAATAAACTTAATGAAATATATAGGCTAGTTGGATTTGGAGTTGGGACCGGATCCTCGACCTTAACGGGGGAAGCAGGCAAGTATACCTTGCCAACTTGTACAGTATATTTTATATGCATGTTCTCTACTTTTCTATTACTTTTTTCTCATATGTTTATTCATGTTGCTTTACCCTGTTTCTAGTTTTACTTTATCTTGTTTCTACTTTTACATGCTCATACATGTTTTCTGTTATATTTCTTTACCTGTTATATTGGTCTTCAGGTTCATCGGTGTCCTATGATAGAGATACCTAGGCCTATGCCACTATTCCTTTTACACGACTTGACGTGATATAACCTGACTTGAGTGAGAGTGCTTACCTTGGCTACAGTCTATAGGATCGATTGACCTTTGTATTCCTCTAGGATATTGATACTATGATTGGCTACGTTCTCGATTGAGAGTCGCTTGCCTTGGACTACAATTGAGACTATAGATTGGAAGTGCTTGCATTGACTGCATTGACTACAGTCTATAGGATTGACGTGTTAGCCACGTCTAGTATGGCATGCCATTGTCTTAGTTTCCTGGTGCCATAGTTAATTCTTTCGTGACTATTTATTATTTTTTTTGCATATTTTATACTGTTATATTTGGCATATTTTTATGTATCTTACTAGTCTCCTGCGGACCTGGTGATCTCTTTGGGTATTAGATGAAAGAATGATATATTGATTGATGATGGTTGCTACTCTAAGACTTTAGGTACATTTAGTTGTTGCTATTATTTTTCTCTTCCTTATTTATATTTATCCTATATTTGATTCTCGTCGTTATTATAGCCTAGTCTTTTACAAGCTTCAACTTTCTTCTAGCTTGTCCATGGTAAATGTGTTATTGAGGATCCACTCTAATACATTTATCTATTCTAGAATCAATGTATTACGGTCTGATCAGCCTTAGTATACTTGATTCGTTATTGTTATCGATATTTAGTAGATTGAGATATAATTGATTTAGAAAACCAATACAGCTTATACGTACGTACTCGAGCTGGGCTGGAGTCTTTTCGATACGTAGCTGGCATGCATACAATCTTCTAGTCTTACGTATTTTGGGACTCTGGTGTTATATCATTCCACTCAAAATCTCTCCTTTACACCATCTCTTCACCCAAACACCATTAAACCATAAAAAAGACTCCACTTTCACCAAAAAACCCATCAAACCACCATTGTCATCTTCTTCAACCCATCAACAAGGGGACAACAAGCAAGAAAATCAAAAAAAGTTGGATTCTTGGACAAAAAGGAGCACCAACAACTCATCTTGTGAAGGATTTCGGTAAAAACTCTTAACTTTTTTTTTATCTCAAACCCCCATGATATTAAATCTGTAGAAATCTAAGACTAATGTCTTATAAATTCATATTTTGATATATTTTACTCCATACTATCATCCATGGAGTTAGTATGTTGAGTTGTGGGAAAATTGGGTTGTGGTAGGACTAATTTGAGCCCTTTTAATGAGAAAGTTTGAGAAATGTTGGAATTTATTAAAACTGAATTTAATAGGGGTTTATTGCTGTAAAATATGATTTCTAAAGATATTTTTATTATTTTATCATCTTAGATATGATCGAGAAAAGTAGGGGGTCAATAAAATAGCTTTTCAAATAAATTGCTGCCATAGAATAGTGTAAACCCCCAAAATTTTAGATAATTTTTTTTCACTTGATATACTTTATCGTATTTTATTTATTTATTTGACTTTTCATATTAGATTTTGTTAATATTTTAGCAGATAATTTAATGCTACCCTATATATGTAGATAAATTTTCACAAGATTATGAAATAAATATTAATAATATTTTATTAATTTTGGAATTTTTAAGGAGCCTTTATTTTAACTTTACAGTATTTTAATTTTAAACATCTTGTATTTACATTAGTGAGGTGCTAAATATTAAATGTAATTGTAATTGCTATATCTATGATAAGCATAGGTATATTTTGTGGTAGACATCTCTTATAATAGTATATAAGTTATTTTTGAAAATTTGGAATTTTTATAATTTTTATTAGAATTATATGGACATATATATACATAGATATAGAGAATATATATATATATATATATAATATATATATATATATATATATATATATATATAATATATATTATATATATATATATAACCAATATCTCGCGAGAAATGGAAATCAATTTCACCCGCAACCATTATGGCCCACAGACTCGACCACAGCATACATCCACATATATAAGGTCGAGAAAGAGGGAGAAAGAAGAGGCTAAAAACCCTAATCGAACTCGACCAACTGCTGCCCCTCGTGCAGAGATCCACGACGCCCACCTACCCCGCCTACCCGCGACTTCTCTCAGCTACCGACCGGCCGTGCAACGTCGAATGCAGCGGCCACAGAGCCTGCATCAGGCGCCACAGCAACATTCGCGAC
This sequence comes from Iris pallida, assembly GCA_029216955.1. Lineage (NCBI taxonomy): Eukaryota > Viridiplantae > Streptophyta > Magnoliopsida > Asparagales > Iridaceae > Iris > Iris pallida. Next base: position 26,318,226 of record JANAVB010031019.1, on the reverse strand, counting down.
AGCGACAGTGGCAGCAACATCGCCCACTTCGATGTGAGTTTTTGATCTCCTCGCTCAACGAAAACTCGAGTTATAAATTTTAATAAGTAGCCTAGATGATCACCTATCAAATCCTTCAACTTGATTAATTTAGTTCGACCTGAAAAATTTGAAAAATTCTCGGAAGATCGAGAAAAACCACCAAATCAAAACACCAAAAAGCTGTTTAGGGACTAGATTTGGGAGGTAAATTTGGGCCGATCCATCCACTGTTTCGATAATCTGTTTGAACAGATTTAATGGCAATATATACGAGTTGGAATCCACTCTTTTACTGGTATTTTTCATGGATTAGATTGTTATTAAACAGTTACAAAGTTTAAGGAAAAACATATTTTCGAACTTCAAATTTTAATAAACTTTTCTGATACGGTATGCGCCCCGTTAAACCGGACGACGTGATCGTGAACCGAAAGCGTTGAAAGGTGCGTATCGACTTCATGGACGTGTGAGCTTTGAGGGAATTCAAATTGGTTGCGTGTGCACGATGAATTTGATGCGTATCCGTCAAAATTCACCGTATCGACCTCTTTGCAAATTTCTCAATTACTTCGTGTACAGTCGTCGATTCGAGATGAAACTTACGCCAACAAGACCGAATCGATTTTTTGGTCCTGTGTGCCAAGTTTGGTCCGATTCTGAGAAGGTCGACCAGAACGCCTTTTCGGCGGACCCGCGACTCAATCCAACGAACGATTTTGTGCACGGCTCATCAGAATCCAAAACTGGACATACCGTTGAGTTCATCTCCTCAAACCGGACCCGTAGACATGTAGTTTGATGACTTTAGAGAGCATAGAAACTGGCACGCATTTGGTACAAAATGGATCCAACGGTGAATATCGTTTTGACCCGAAATTACGATTTTCCCCTGTATCCAGAATTAGACTTTTTGATAGGCATTTCCTAGGCATATCTTTTACACTAGAAATTTTTGACGTTTGTTTCAACTTCCGGAGTCGTCTGTAGATTGTGAGTTTCATTTGCTGCCGACTGTGACTGTTGGACTTGTCGTTTCCGCACCACCAGGCAAGATACCTTGCCATTATACTATAATTAATTTTATTTCTGCTCTTAGATTCAGTTTATACTTATATTTTATGTTTTTTTCGTTCTTCCAGCTGTATCCTTACTATGATTTACTTACCGTGGTTTTAATTATTATAATGCAACTGTTAGTTATATTTTCTCCTTGTCTTTCAAATTGCATTTGGACCTAGTCTTAGCGGACTACCTTCTGTCAGCGACATCCGGGAGGGAGAAGATGTATGGGCTACACAAATCCAAAAGCCATAATAACTGCGTACTACGGTAGTCGTGTCGCGATGGTCACTAGCCTCGAGCTATGTGGACTGATGGGTCACGCGGGCAGCTAGCCTCGAGTTATGCTGGCTGATAGCATTGGTTCTTAACGTGTGTGTATTATGAGCTGTGAGTTAGTCATGGAGGAGTCAGCCTTTCCCTGCCCATACATTGAACGATCTTCTAAATTGCATAATAGAATGGTTAGGTCACACTCCATCCTAGTCATGGCATGAAACAATGTCACATCATGAATTGTGTGTTACCCTTATCCTTGTTTGGTTGTAGGGGTAGCCCACTGTTTCGATGATGGAATATTGAGCCATGTTATGGTTTGGACACCTTACTTTTACTTTTACTTTATGGTAGATTTTATATCCAGTTTATATGGCATATTTTTTCTGTATCTTGTTACGTCCCTCTGAGGACCTGGTGATCTCTCAAGGTATAGGCGATTTCTCGCAGGAGTACGGCTCAGCAATGGCTCCTTCATACCTTGATGACGAGGTATCTTTCGCTGATATCTAGATTTATGATATTCTTTGAGACTCATAGTGGACATCTTATTTTATTTTAGATTGCTTTCATAGCTGTTTGGTGTGGGTATGTCCACCCGGCTATCTCTTGACTCACTTATTTATTCTATTGGACTTCTTGTATCTTTGTGTGTGCTGTAGATGAGATTAATTTTATGATGTTCTAGCATGTGATTCATATTATTACAGCTTATGTACATATACAAGGATTCCATATATTGGAGTATTCTTTGTATATATGTAGCTGGCAGGTCCATGTATTTGGTCCTAAGTATTTTGGGACTGGGTGTTACATATTTTTGTGGTGGCCCTTGCAGGTCAAAATATATTATTGGGTTACATGACTGTGCCCAACAAGCCTGCAAATAGGAAAAGGAACATGATAATTACCTCTTTGACTTCTAAACTTTTACAATTCTCTTTGATTACCGAATTGTCTCATATCTAACACTTCTTAATATCATTCTAATTCATACTTGATAGAGGTTAGGATGATGACTCATACTAGGTAGACATGTTTCATCATTCCATCATTACTAGTTTAACTCTTATAAGTTGGGTAGTATGCCTCCTAACCAATCACCCTAATTGTCCACGCAAACTATTAAAGAGAAAATTAAGAGGACTACCTAGACTATAGAGTTTTAGGGGTCCATACCCCAAATGGTCAACCAAATCCTTAGACAAGGAGATGGTAGGACAACTATAGAAGGATGAACACCGGACGAGCCTGAGAGTTTGACGAACTTGAATTAATTATATATTCTTTTATCATTATCTCGCGTACTTATGTTTTACCATATTGACCAATGCTGCTAGTATAGCCTAGTTTTGCAAGCTTATTCTTTTATCAAGCTTGTTCATGACATATATGTTATTGGAGGTACCCTACTAGCACATTGTCTATCAGAACCGATGCATGATGGTCTGATCAACCTAGTGTACTTGGTTTGCTCTTCATAAATTATTTAATATAGGATTAGATATAGTTAACTGTTCCCCAAGATCTCATCCACAATTGCCTTGACAACTCTCCTTCAACTGCTTGACCTGTAACTTGTTTGAATATATTCTACTATTATCCTATTTTTGTACCAGCAGTATGAATCTACGAAGCGGGTGCACCTCTACCTTGGCCCTCATATCCAGTGATGCGGCTACCCAGGAGGAGCAGAATCCTTCAATGACCCCGGTGACTTCGTATCAGCCAGGACAGCCGCAGGCTACCATGACCCATCGATGGTACAACAGGAAACCCAAGAGCCACCAGTCACGTAGACTACCATAGTACTATCCAAAAGGAAATGTACCACCACATCTACATCTACTACCATTTACTCAGCAGTATCCACCTCAGTGGACCAAAAATTTAAATGCCTCCACCAAGAGAGGATGGAAACCCTACTACGCAGTTCATGTATGTCACGCCTCGATCCCGGAGGATCGAAAACTAGCCACTGGACATGATGCCGTACAAGTCTAGATTGCACTTGAATAAGGCAAAACCATTACAGTTTCTGGTATTTCTCAGAAAATATTGACAACGCAGCAGAACCAAGCAGATAAATTAAAGTCACACATATATGAAGAAAAGTATCTCTTTATTGATAATCATAATGGATTACAAGGCTTGCAGCAGAATACATAGTTTACAACTGATTACAAGACCTTTGAATAGCCAACTGAATGTATACATTTGCCCTTTAGGCTGAATATGCCGACTTCTTTACATTGAACTTGACAATTTGGCTACAATCTCATTGGTACAACTGAGTTACACTGTTCCATACATTATGTCCCGTATAGCAGAAGACATTGTCTTGAAAGAAGAGCTTCTGCACACCCATCCGAAATATCTATGCCAAGCACTGATCAAACGATTCCCCCCATAGGCAAACACCTGTAATATTGCCCCCAACGTGGGTCAGTACATCATCAATGTACTAGCAAGCGGTGCTGGCCCAACTCACCTAAGAAACAACACTAAGTAATCATGTTATAGAACATTATTAACAGTGGTGTTTCTCGTTGCCTTAGGGTCAATTTCATGTTATAGCTGACAAGAAGTAAAACATGCAATCTCATAGCCACATAATTCAAAGCATACAGTTATCACCCTTTGGTGATTCTTACCCACGGTCGTGTAGCCATCCCTGTACATTTATAAAATACTTACTCATCCTACACAAGACATTGTTAGAAACAATATCATGATTCAATATAAATATCACCGTTTAGGTGATTCTTACCAACAGCCGATATCCTTCCCTGTATTAGACTAATAACTTACTCTGCCTGCATAAGACATCATTAGCACTGGACATATCTATATGAAGGTCACTAGCGACACGCCATCTTGGACCGACTTACAGGTATACGACGCCCCTTACAGTGCTGGTAGCTAGCCCCACTGAAGGTCCCGTATACCGTGCTACTACTTCAGCACTGGTTCCCCCCAGGACGAACCGGTTTCCAAGGCCCAGGAATATCGTTCGAGGAACCACCTTGTCGACAAGTCGTCCATGACCATGCAACTGTATACAACTTATCTATGAAGAAACATATAATGCATGATAAGGAAAACTAAGTAATAACCCATCATTCTCATTCGTATCGCAATCTGACCATCTCGCCTTGAGTCAACGCTCACATTATCATCTGTCCAATCCAGGGTCTTAGTGAAATCTATATTCTACATCGGCACAGGAAAATAGAATATGATTTCCTAAGCCCTTCTCACATCTTTGATACCATACATCGTTCCAACCAAACTCAATGTACTCACCGCCCAATTCCTGGGACTTAGCTTTTACCTGTCATACAATTCATCGCAACATCGTACAAGCATACAATTCATCTAGCAATACAGCTTACGTTCAAGTGATTATTTCTTTTTACTACTAAAATAAGGCAAATTAGCGACGTCAGGATACGTCGCTAATTGAGGAAAATATGTCACTAACTGTAATTAGCGACGACTTTAGCGACGAAACATGAAGGTCGCAGAAAAGTGAGTCGCAGATGACAAATTCGTCGCCCTCCATCGCTGTTTGCGACGTCACCATAATGTCGCTGGGTCGTCGCAAAATTAGCGACGGAGAGCGACGAAATTATACGTCGCCAAATTAGCGACGTAGTACGACTACTCAGCGACATTATTTCTTTTTATGTGATGACATGGCATGCCTATCACGTTGTAGAAGCATGGAATAGAACTGGAAAATCCATGCGGCTCAAGACAGAGGGAGTCTCATGCGGTTCAAAGAATCTCTCAGAGCTTCATGCAGCTCAAGAGTTTTATGTGGCTCAAAAGTCGCCAACATAGCCATGCGGCTCGAGTAAAAGCCACGTGGCCTTATGCGGCTCGCCTCTACAGCTGGCCATTAAGCAACGACCTCAGTTAATGCTCTGACACAACAAGGCAGCTCTGACATAAAGGTGAACTGACAGCTCTGACATAAAGCTGCAATGATGACTCTAATATAAAGGCGTGCTCCTAGGAAAACAAAGAAAATCTTCATAGCTGGCACGATCCATCAAATCCCAAAGTCTTCCATACAGCTTTGACACGTGGCCAGCCGCATGCGGTTCAGGTGGAGGCCACCCCCATGCGGCTGTTACTCTCATGCGACTCGGATCATGGGGGCCATCTTCATGCGTCTCAAATCCTGCGAAGCCACCCCATACGGTCGCTACTCTCATGCAACTCGGATCATGGGGACCATCTCCATGCGGCTCAAATGTTGAGAGGCCACGCCCATATAGCTTTGACACGTGGCCAGCCTTATGCGGTTCAGTTGGAAACTACCCTCATGCGGCTCAGATTTGGAGGCCATACCTATGCGGCTGCCACCTTCATGTGGTTCAAATTCTGAGAAGCCACCCTCATGCGGCTCTGTCAAGACACCCTGTCCCTGTGGCTCGCGGTTAGGATACGTGGCAGAGGATCAGTTCCCCCCCTCGTGTCCCTACGGCTCGCAGCATAATGATGGTTGGACACGTGGCACCAAATCAATCAAGATTTATCTACTCAGATTTTTACTATCAACAAATCCCAACAACCAGATTTAGTACAATCATCATAATTACCCGGATCAAATCAGATTTATTGCAATCAATTTGATTGAACACATGGCAGGAGATCCGAGCTTGTCATAACAAATCACGAAGATTCGTGGAAATCAATATTAATTGCCCATACGGATTTGGCACAATAAACATTAACTGTCCAGATTTGTTGTAATCAAGATTAACGGCCCAGATTAATTGCCAAAAACAGGATCAAGGAAAATGGTAATTAATCCCCAAATCGCTGACTTTTCAAGGGGCAGTCATTGCAAACCCTAATGATCACACCCCACTCCTATAAATAGCAAGGTGCCATTCCCTTGCAAAACCTTCGGCTGGACACATAGAGAGACAAAGGCACGCACAGAAGAGTCTCCCCACACATTCTGAGAGCATTTCTTCATCAGAGCCAAGGCTACGTCCGATCGTCCAAGGAGTAAGGCAAAGCTGCCGTCGCTTTCCCGAGCCTCTACTGTCACCCCCTAGAATCAAAAATAAATAATCGTACTTAGATTACTGTACCTAGGTTTTCATTCATGGGCTTTCTTTGTACGAGCGAGTTTGTATTGTGAGTCTAAGTTCAGTCCTCCTATAAAATTGTTCTGCACTTTTACAATCAATGGCAAACACGATGGCGACTCTGCTGGGGACTAACTTCTCCACGGTTGAGGAGTTGGTGATGCAATCGAACGCAGCCAAACTTGGCTCCACTTAACAGATGCTGGTCACCCGGTTCGACCAGCAAGCGTTTGAAGAAATGCTCTCCGACGAGAGCGCTGGCCCGGTCCAGCGGCGAGCCCGCACAAAGAAGGCCCGCAAGGAGTGGATACCCAAATCATTCGCTCCTCCCTAAGCTCTCGAAGAAGTACTCTCTGTTGTCTGAGACGGCGGTGAAGTCTCGCTTGCGGCCCCACTTCAGGCCATAGAGGACTCTGCTGTCCCAAAGTTCGGCAGAGAAAAACACTACGATACTGGACTTGCAGGGGGCAAAGAGGAACTCTGTGCGGTCCAAGGAGAAGTCGCATAAGGGCGCCAGCCACATGAAAACTCATGCGGCCACAGAAGCCAGCCGCATGCAGGAGGCTCATGCGGCCAGAACGTCCAGCCGCATGAAGGAGGCTCATGCGGCTACGACTGCCTATCGCATACAGACTGCTTGTGCGGCCACCGCTCCTAGCCGCATACAGAAGGGTCATGCTGCCACACATGCCAGCCGCATGCAGACAGCCTGCACGGCCACCAAACCCAGCCGCATACCATCTGCTCCATGCGGCTCACGGTCAGTCTTCGACCGCCTCTCAGGCGATCCTGACCCCAGATGCTCTCATGTGCCAGTCTCTGTGGACTCTTCCTACTATGCACTCTCAGGTGCTAGAAGGAAGAAGTCTCGGGCAGCACGGGCACGTCGAGCTCAGACAGCTGTCCCAACTTCTGACTATCAGGGCATCCCGCTGATTATTACGCGGGCCTCTGATGGAAAGTTGTATAAAACTATCCGTGTCCAGCCCCCGCGGCCAACGAACGAGATAGTTATCAAGAGTCTCCCAACAATGATCAGGGGCAAGTACTCGTACTACCCCCACATTAGGGAGCAGTCAGGATGCCAATACACTCATGTGCTCAGAACTCCCGGGCCCACAAAATGGGTGACTTGTACAACGTAATTCTTCACAAACGCAAGGAAAGAGACGAAGACTCGGTGTACAGAGAGTCCTTTTGGGGACATCACTGCACCCAAGTCATTGTCAACTGCTGCTGCAATAAGGAGGCAGTACAAGAAGACCGACAGTCCGTCTTCCAACGGCTGCAACACCCAAGCTCAGAAGACGAGACGATTCTCGTCGCCTCCTGCAATTCTGCTCTGAAGATTCCTGGCAGGGAGAGGGAAGAAAACAAATGTCACCGGCCCAAAAATCTCAACCAAGCGGTTGTCCACGACCGTTGTGAGAGGAGTTTTTCTAGGTACTCGCTCAAAGACGAAATCTGCCAGACTTGGAGATTCGTCCACATCTCTGGAAGGCGCTGGAGCCGGGGGTAGCACTCCCCCAAATATCTACGATAATCCGGTGTTCTAAGAAGATAATCCAGGGGAAACTGTTCACCCAACAGATGCAGCAGATCTCGACGTCCCCGAGGACGTCCACAACTCTCAAGACGAGACAAGCTCTGAAGCTGGGGGTACCACTCCTTCTAAGTCGAACCAGAGGAGAACATTCCCACATATCCTGATGATTTCTCTATACAAGGATATGACTCGGAGGGCGCGTCCTCCACCGTTCCTTCCATCTCTTCTATGTAAGGACAGTGTTCATAACGTACAGCAACAAGATGGTCCCAGTGATCGCCAACGCATCGACACTCTGGAATTCGTACTTCTTACCTTGGTCAAATCCATGGACGAGATCAAAGCGGCCCTTCCAACTCTGTAAGGAAGAACACTTGGCCAAACAAACATGGGAACCGTGACCAATACGGACTCGAACTTAGCCGCACCAAACCGGGTGATAATCCTCGTGAAATATTAGCTCCCACCGCTGCAGACAAGACTAGGGAGGCAAGAAGAGAGGTCCAGGAGCTCCGGGCCATGTTCCATGCCTAAGAAAACTTCCAAGACCTCAGGATACGACAACCATATCCTGCTACATAGAGAGATGTGCCCTTCCCACCAAGATATAAACCATTCAACATCAATCCGTATGATGGAAAGACATCTGCAAGCAGGTACATCACCTACTTCGAAGTCACAACCGACCATCTGCCTCATGATGATGCCATCCTTACACAGTTGTTCATCGGAGTATTGGAAGGTGTTGTCTTCGACTGGTACCACAACTTGTCGGACAACTGCATCCATTCCTTCGCTGGCTTCAAACGTATGTTCCTGGAGAGGTTCTACGAAGTAGGACAAGACGTAACAATGTCTACCCTCATGGATGTTGTCCAGGGAGAAAAGGAGCTGACAAGGAACTATATCGAGCAGTTTCGTCAAACCGCGATGAAGTTGCCTTCCGGTAACCCTGATTCCTCCTTAATTGAAATTTGCCAAAAGAGGCTGCTTCCCACAATCAGCCTCTGGATGGGCGAAAGCCAATTTAAGGATTGGAAGACTTTCATTATCAGCGTCACTAGCACAGAAGACAAGTTGAAGAAAGCTCGCCAACTGGGATTGCACGTATCGGAAGGAGAGGACAAGGGCAAACGCCCTAACGCCAACAGTAATAATGGTGGTAACCCCTCCACCAATCGAGACAATAAAGGCAAACAAGCTATGGTGGCCGACACAGCTCCAAAGCCTGAACCAAAGCCGACAGAGAAGTAGTGGCCTCAGATGACCTACTCCTTCGAGGACGGCCATGTCAAACCCATCTTGGACATGCTCATACAAGGAGGTCGAATTCAGTTCCCTCTCCAAGGTGTGAACCTCGTCCTACGGAAATGGAGAGCCCCAAGTACTGCCACTATCATCGCTATGTCTACCATGCTACACAAGACTGCTACCAACTGAAGCGATACATCCAGCATCTCATCGATTCTAAGGCCCTGGCCATTAATTTTGAAGAGATGACCTTTGCAGCGAATATGGTGTCAGTACAATTCGGCAGCTTCCCTCCGACAAAGACTCAAGATGGAGTAGTACCCATCCCCGGAGCAAAGATGGAGGTCGCTAATCTTCCACCTCCCCGAGACCAGGCTGCTGGTCTAGTGCCCCTTACTACATCACGGGGGAGATCATGTGGGTCCATCCGGACCTGGTACCTGAAGTGACTCAGTCCGCACCACCCTCCACTAGCAAGAAAAAGAGTGGGAAAGTCAAATCATGCCGCACAATCTCGGCAGAGGTCGAAGAAGCTACTGTTGTTGTTACCCGCTCCGGCGCACAAACCCAACCTCCACTGGGTAACTCGACTGAAGATCATCAGCCAACAGCTGCTGATGCTCCAGGACCTTCTCAGTCTTCGACGACCGACAAGCCTAGGCCGAAGGAGACTCGCTTCGAAAACCGCTCCGAAAAGAGACGCCTCATGGGCTGGAGAGGCCCTACAACTTTGACATCTTGGCACAATTGGCCAACACATCGACCAAATTGTCGCTATATGAGCTCCTGAGGCTCTCCAAAGATGTTCGCGCACTGAGCGAGGCACTCCAGAATGCCGACGCATATCTGGCTCAGTCGAATCTCACTAGGGAAAACTTGCCTGCAGATCTCCAGGACAGCGCTTGCACAGGTTCAATACCAAAAATTATCTTCACTCCGCAGGATATGCTTATCAAGACCAACCTACACGATCGCCCTCTGTATTATACTGGGTAAATTGGCGATATTAAGGTGGATTGGATGCATATTGATCCCGGTTCTTCCCTAAGCATCATCCCGAAGAGCCTACTACACCATCTGTGCATCCCAATGCATCGTCTGACGCTGACAAGCACCGCCATCAGCGGTTTCAATTCAGGTAGAAGCTACCCGATCGAAAGATTCGTTTGAAGTGCCAAATCGACGACCTTCAGTCAGAAGTGACCTGTTATGTCATAGATGCAGACACTTCCTACAACATTCTTCTGGGACGTCCTTGGATACATGATTACATGATCGTGCCCTCCATACTGTACCAGTGCTTCAAGTACGTCGACAAGTACGGCTTCGTGAGGACAGAATTTGTCGATATCGATCCCTTTAAAGGGGTCGAATCCTACTACTCCGACTCATGCTTGTACGAGAAGTCGAAAAGGTACCTTATCGAAGGAGATACTCAAGCTCCAACTTAGGCGGCAACTGGATCGGAAGAACCTCTGACGATCCACCTTCAAGCCCGTAAACCTGGCAGAACTGTACCACTTACAGCCACTCTGCGTAAGGATGCAATCAGCCTCTCTGCACAAGAGGGGCAGATGATAATCCGGCTGCCAAGGTCTGGCCAAGCGCCAAGATCCACGATATAGCCACTGACAATCAAGCTGCCTAGAGCTAGCCAGCAACAAACATGGGAGCTCAACCCCTCCATCAAGCCTGTCACGACCCGCACCTATTGTGAGGGTACGAGAGCGTAACAATGCCCAGCCTACGTCGCAGTGTCGGCAGTAGAACGCTGTTCTAGGTCAGAACTATAACTAACATAATAGAATACTCTCCCAAAAGGAGGCCAACACAGAGGTATAACTCAATCACAATCTATAGAAGAAAATGGCACGATGAAATAGATAAGGAAATCCTCAACTGAAGTACAACAGAAAACAAATACAAGTCTTATCATCTCTAAAATATACAACTCTGAAACAAGAACAACAACTAAACATAAAATGGAAAACAGTCTAAGTTATCTATACTAAGCAAGGTATCGTCCTCAGCAGCTGCCTGAACCTCCCCAGGGGTCCAGGTCGCGAGTGTCATCTAGGCAAGCTCCAAGTAAGGGTGCAGGGTTCCTCATCCTCTGTAAAATTTTAACAGGTCCAGTCAGGACGGGAGCGAGCACAATACATCTCAACAGTTCATAGCAGGTTAGAAAATATAATCATGCAGTAAAGTAATATATAGATACTGAAGAAATGTAGTATGTAAACAGGGAGAGAGAACTGTAATAGAAATATCTACTATAAGTAAAGAGCTACCAGTGACTAGTGATTTAGAGCACAAAGTCGATATGTGAACGGCTTGATTGTACATGGCTATACTAAAGAGGCGTACATGGCTATTCTACTTTGGAAATTGTTCACATGGCTATTTATACTCTCCCGTACCCCCAACTAATACACAAGGATCCAAACAGGTTATGTTATGATTCTATGTAACAGCCTCCGAAGGGTAGTAGACCCCGAAGGTGATAGACCCCGAAGGTAATAGGCCCCGAAGGTGATAGACCCCGAAGGTAATAGACCCCGAAGGTGATACATAGTAGTCCCAAAAATAGGGATTCTGATAGACCCAGTAAAGGATAAGGATTCAAAGAAGACTCTGTGATCATATGAGTATATGTCACAAGTGATCAAAGAACCAAAGAAGCATATGATACGCTATGTAAGTGAAACGCACAGAACATAGAGTACCTGATGCTCCTGAAGGGATAACATCTCAAGAAGGGATCCATATAGTACTAATCCGTGTGACCAACGTGACAGTATCAAGTAAAGTAATTTAATACAGGAAATAATTCTAAGCAGGATATGAAATGATCAGAGAATGTACTCGCCTCGTATCTGAATGTCTGAAGTAAATGTACTGTCCGAGATGAGATACCTGACTCTAGTTAGAGCAACACAAGTCAAGATGTATACAGGGGATGATAAATGTAATCTACTATGCATCTGCATGATGTCTAGGCCAAACTAGACCAAAGTGAACTCTCGGTCAACTCTAGTCAACTAGACTGGTCAAACTAGGTCAAGCCTAAGCCAAACAAGTCTCACTAAGCCTAACCAGCCTATTCTAGCAAGCACATACCACATCTAGGCTATACAAGTCAACTGCACACCTATACTGGCATTAAGCCATATACATAGGCTGTATCACATAGGGTACATCCCATAGGCTATGTGCCATATAGGCCATATCATATAGGCCAATACATATATCTATATACACATATAATATGTATACCAATAGTAATATCTATTTCACATTATATTACATATAGGAATCATGCACATTCAATATAACTTATAGCTATGTAGGAAACTAGATACATGTACACATACCTATACAACATATATTAAAATGGGAAGAAGGAATTTTAGAAAGTGTAATGTGTGTGTGTGTGGAAATTTGTGAGATGTGAGAGTGTTATATGGCATATAAATACATGTGTGTGTGGGGATGAGCATGAGGGAAAGTAGAGTGTTAGGAATCATGGCAGTGTGTGATATGAACCTGTGCACATACACATCAGTCGAATACACATCCATATCATCCTACATACTCATTTCAGCCTTACATAGATATACATGGATACATATATTAGCATTCATTCTAAATAGGAAGGGGAAGGAAAAGAAGGAAGATAAGGACTGGTTTTGGACAGCTACTAGGCTAGCAATGGGGCTGAATTATCAAGGAATGGACTGAATATACTAAACCTTAAAGGTCCCTCACTTGATACCAGTAATAGAAAAACTGAACATTAAATCTTCAAGGACTGATCCTGTGCTATACAGGACAAAATCATGTGGAGGTGAAATTAATGTAAGAAAGAAAACAGGACTGAACTATGATTCAAACAATGCAAATTAACATGTAATGAGTGAAATGACAGGAAAATAACAGTGTAACAGTTAACATAGGTTCCAACTCCAAGCTAGAAATCCCAAACAACCCAAGTCAGTTCACTGTGTGTGTGTGTGAATTTGAGGAATGTGTAAATAGGTGAAGTGTAATGTGTCAATGTGGCACATGCTTGTGTGTGTAGGAATTTCCACATGGTTGTCAAGATTAAAGAACAGTATATGTATGCATGAACTGAACTAACCTGTGTGTAATCAACCATCCCATAGAACCCTCTACTAAACTCTAAACTTGCATATGACTGAATCAAGTTCTCAGGTTATACTGTTTACACAGGGAAATTCTCAGTTATTGCCTACATACATATTTACATATATTCAAATATGCATTCAGATTTAGATTTATGAAAAGAAAAGGAAATCAACATTTAAACCTACACACTAATCTCAGGTTTTTGGGTATAAAACTGGAGATGACAGTTTCATAACCCCATCAATCCAAATTGAAACCTGTCATCCAAATCCCACACAAATCATAACTAAACTCAATGTAAACTATTATACAGGTATTCTAATTAATATGGCAGTTTATATAACATCACATATCAATTGAAAGAAAAGGACAGAAATCAAATCAGGATTTGAAAACAGGGTTCTCAGATTTCAGTCATGTGGGTATATGTACTGATTTCAGTAAATAGCATTAGTATACCAATTCAGTGATGTACAGGTTGTAGTGTCAGGAATATATGTGTTCATATCAAAGTTCAGGTTCATGTGTATATATAAAAATGGTGTCCAGATAAACAAAGTGTAATTGATCTCAATTCAGTTCAAACTTCAATCCCAGGTAATTAGATGGTTTTCATTTGGATCTGGATTGAACATTCGGGATACTGAACCAGTAAACCAATGTATCAGTCAATCCAAAGAATCCAACACAACATATCCAAAGCCAAATCGAAAACCCCATAACCCAGAGTTCCTAATCAAATACAACATACATAATGAACTGATCATGGTAATTTAAACCATTAGCAAAACAGTAAAAAGAATACAATTAAACTCAAAACAGAATCAGTAGATGAGTGACAGTGTTCAGTAGGAATTGCAAATTTTGAGTTCAAAGTCACACCTAAAAACCAAACAAAGGGGTGGTAATTAGTGACATACACGTGAGGGTATATGAGAGTGTCCTCGTGTCCAAAAATTGGACACGAAACGTGTTCCAATCAACTGCACAAACACAGACCCAAACAATACCACAATCGTCGTGCACTTATGCACGCGCATGTAACACGCGACACACGACACGACACGACACGTGCTCGTGTCCAAGGGTTCACCTAGGATAGACCTAGGTCTGACACACACTGTACTGTGTCCACGAGTACAGACATGATACGACACGCGTATCAGTGGTGTCTGTGCACTCGCACAGCAGCCCGTGCGCGACAGCGCGCGACCCTTGCGAGCTTAAAGCTCCGTGCACAGTCTACGAGACACTCCCAAATTTTGGGAGTGTGGTCGCAGACAATGCCCCAAGGTTCACCCCAAAAATTAGGACACGACGTGTCTGTGTCTCGTGTTCTAGCCCCCGATAGGCAGGACACAGGCTATGGCTCGTGCTGCATGTCCAAGGCTAAAAACGCGACACAAACGGACACAAAACACCAAACATCCTTCACAAACATTCATACACACACCTAGATCTACAAACCTATGTAATTAGTTTTACAAAAATGAAAATCGAATCCTTAGTGGCATTTCTACAAACACCTAGGTTTCCTATTGGATACGTGTCCGATACGGACACGAAATGGACACAAAACTTAGCAATACCTATACCAGTAGTTAGGGTATTCCTAGGGCTTCCTATTCATGCTATTAAATCTCTATTTTATGGAGAGGATTAGGAATTACCTAGGTGTGTGAAAAAGCCCAAAAAGCTTCAAAGAGGGGTTTCTCTTGCCACCCAAGCTCCTCCAAATTGCTCCTCCACTGAAATTTCTCACCATAGTCAGGAAATACACAGAGATTAGGATCTATTGCAAGAAATTAGAAGAAAAAGGAGTTGAAATGGAGAAGTTATGGATTGGGAAGAAAGGGTTTTACCTCTATTTCCAAACTTTGCTATTTCCTAAAGGAGGCTAGCCCTAAGTGGTAGAGACATTAAATCGGAGTGGGGATGATCATAATGACCAGCCATGGGCTGATTAGAATTAGGGTTAGCTACTTGGGTGGGCCTATGGGCTTTAAGTCTCAAGTCATTAATCATGACTTATGAAGTCATAAGCCATATTAGTCAAATCAACTCCAACTCTCTCCAAACAAGTTCCAATGGCTTAACCCTCACTAAATTAGGTCAAACCAAGTTTACTTAACCTAACCAAGTGGTCTTAACCTAGGTTAGTCATTAGGTTGCCTTCTAGTCAACACTAGTCAACCCTCAATTAAACAATTCCAAAATAAATTCTAAAAATTCCCATAAATTCAAATAAATTATAATAAATCCAAATAACCCTAAAATGTCAAAAATACCCTAATCACATGGCTAGGCTCTAGGGTAGGCAGTCTCTACTGTTCACTAGCAACACCAAATCATAAGTCATGATTTAAATAGTTTTAAAAAAATTATTAAAAATCACCAAAAATTATATTAAAATTTTAAATACCATAATTAAATAAATTAAATACAAAATTTCAAAATTACCCTCATCTGGAAAATGGGTGTTACAATCCTACCCACCTTATAAAAATTTCGTCCTCGAAATTAAGATGGTAGCAGGCCTTCTAGGTCAAACACCCCACAAACAAAGTCTCAAACATACCGTCAGATAATCATATGCGTCTGTCCAAATCATGATACTCAGAATCTTCGTCGTGCTAGTGAGCAAGGCTACGATAATCACAGAGTCCCGACTAAGGCACATACCTCTAGAATCATGGTATTTAA
>JANAVB010031019.1:26133051-26302100 GCA_029216955.1 Iris pallida | reverse complement strand
AGGCCATGATGCTCAAAATAACATAAATTAACATTTATTGCTCATTCACATTTCTAAATTGACTACAACCTTTACAACATTTATATTTAAAGAAAATATAAGATCCTTACAATTTATGAAAATGATACCATTTCTATCTAATTTCTAGGTTTCTGCCTGTAAGTACCACCGTATCTCCCATGTTAAGTGAAGCCACAGCTAACCTAAAAATTTTTGGTTTTCAGTCAGGAATGGAACAAGCACACAAACCGACGTCAATACGACAACACAATAGAATTCACAAGACATAAAAATAATATATGTGAGATGAAAACTAGAAAGTAACTGATGTCATGGCAGTGATGAAGAAAATAAGGAAACAAATAAAAGACAACTATCTATGTGTTTTGAAATATCAGTTTCGACATGTGAACGGCTACGGGGTAAATCAGGCACCCTGTACGTATAATGTGCAGTTGCTATTCTCTACGAAAGATACGAGGATATGTGAGACGTCAAACAGTATCGGTATTTATATACTAATACGTACTTTTTTATTGTATTTCGTATTTATTGATTTTTGGAACATTTTAAATTTTTTCCGACTTATAGATTTTCTTCTTGACCGACATATCGTCAGTGTACCATTGTATGCCGACGGCATGCCTGTCACTCCCGTTTTCTGTCATACATATTTTAGTGCACCTATACTGAATTCTGGCCCTTTTCAGGTGACTCGTATTTTGATTTTTCTTTTTAGCCTTGCTTTGGCTTAATTTTGACTTGGTTTAATTTTGTTTGGTTCAACTTGGCATGACTTGGTTTGGGTTGGTTTTAGATGAGAAGGATTTATATAAAACCAACTTCTCTCTCTCCCTCCATATTTCATTCTCTTCATCTTCCCTCTTCATTTTCTCCTCCAATCTAAGCCAAGTACATCTTGCCAAATGTTGGACAAATATTTTTGTTTGTTCTATTACATAATTATAAGCTATTTAGAACTTGGAGCTTTCGAATTTCATGGTCTATCAAACTTACTTGTTTTCGAAAACTAATTGTTCCATGTGGTAGAG
The DNA here is from genome assembly GCA_029216955.1 of Iris pallida. NCBI lineage: Eukaryota > Viridiplantae > Streptophyta > Magnoliopsida > Asparagales > Iridaceae > Iris > Iris pallida. Next base: position 26,301,048 of record JANAVB010031019.1, on the reverse strand, counting down.
AATTTGATTCTATACAATTTTGACCTTTGAAAAGTTAGATTTTGACTTATTTTGAGAAAGTTATGGCCAAGTAAGATTTAGACATCTTCTTTGTTCATCTGTCCTGGTTCTGGCAGAGACGATGAATAGTGTTGCGCATAGTACTGGCCACATAGTGCTGGCCGTATAGCTACATAGTGCTGGCCGCATAGCTGCATAGTGTTGGTCGTATAGTGCTGGTCGCATAGCTGCATAGTACCTGGCCGCATAGCTACATAGTGCTGGCCGTATAGCTGCATAGTACCTGGCCGCATAGCTGTATAGTACCTGATCGCATAGTGCCTAGCCGTATAGCTACATAGTGCATGGCCGTATAGTGCTAGTTCGTATAGCCGCATAGCGCCAGTCCACATAGATACATAGTACCTGGCCACATAGTACCAGTCTGCATAGCTGCATAGTGCCTAGCTGTATAGTGCCAATTATAGCTGCATAGTGCCTGGCCGTATAGTGCCAGTCTGCATAGCTGCATAGTGTCTGGCCGTATAGTGCCAGTCCGCATAAGCTATATAGTGTCTGGCCACATAGTGCCAGTCCGCATAGCTGTATAGTGCTTGGTCGTATAGTGCCAGCCCGCATAGATGTATAGTGCCGCATAATGATATATTTTAGCTATTTTTGGTTATTTTATGTCCTATTGGCTGATTTGTGGCCAGAATTTCTTCTGGCTCCCAACATAAAAGTTGTATATCTTGTCTTGGCTTCAAGAATCTTCTTGTTTCACTTTAATTGGAGTTCATATGCGATTGATAACTTCAATCATAGTTTTGATCTTTTGGCATGTTTTCTACTTGACGTTTTTGAGGTTTCCTTCAACTGTAATAAATTCTTATCATGATTAGATGATTTTCTACATTAGCGAATAATTGTACCCCTTTATATCTTTAACACTAGTACAGGTTCAATTATTATTTTATGTCAAGTAGTACTTTTATTTATTTTTTCTCCATGCCATGATACGTCCTTTATCTAATTCTTTCTTACATGCGATCCTTATTGCATGTTTTCTTTTCTTAGATAGTGGCCCGTTGGGGTGCACTCATGGTTTATGTCTTTTCTTTGCTTTGTATGTACTTACGTTATATGATACTTTTTTGCTTGCATGATTGTGGTCCGTCGTGGTGCACTCATGCTACACATCTCTTCTCTACCTATACTAGATAATGACCCGTTGTGGTACACTCTGGTACATGTCTTTCTTTGTTTATATGATGGTGACCCGTCGTGGTGCGCTCTTGAACATGTCTTTACATGCTAACATGATAGTGGCCCGTCGTGGCGCACTCTTAACAAGTAACCTTGACATGATAATACATGATAGTAGCTCGTCGTGGCGCACTCTTAACAAGTAACCTTGGCATGATAATACATGACAGTGGCCCGTCGTGGTGCACTCTTGACAAGTAAATCTAACATGATAATCTTGATATACTGTTGTGACGGCTATCTTGACTTGCTAAGTAACTTTTGTCTTGACACCGTGGGTGTTTGTGTTTGTATAAGCTATATGTCTCATCTTGCATCTTGTCTAGGATATGAATTCTTGGTTACCACGGTCAGGGATTCATACTGAATCTGACTGGAATAATGACTAGATTGATCAGGTAGTTCATGAAGAGATTTTCCAGCTACGGACAGTTCTGTTATCTGGGTGCTTTAATTGGACTTGTAGCCTGCCATCGAGTAGGGCACATTTCCAGCACACTGTCATGTGTTGTACCCCAAGTCACCTAATCCAACTCTCTCAACTTGCAACTGGATAACCTGGATTAAGTCTGCAGGGCTTGTAGCTGTTGGAACATCTCAATGCATCTTGTTAGTAACTAGGCTTGTGATAACCCTAGTTAGCTAATGTATCAAGACGTACTCATTGCTTGGCCATGTTTGATGGATGGAGTCAGTCCAGTCCAGTCTAGTTTGTCTAGGCAGTGTCTGTATGTTTATTTCAGTACATCATTATTTATGCTTTATTTTGTCGATAAATGATTAGAGACGAAGTTCTGTTCAAAAGAAGGGTTACAACCCCGGTCCTTGTTTGGTTTACGGGTTGTAACTTGGATTCTGGAATAGTTCCTAAGTCATCTTGTCATTTGTCGTCCTATTCAGTACCCATACTCTATACATGCTTCTTATGCTAAACATTGATTAGAGATTAAGTTCTGTTCAGGAGAAGGGTCACAACCCCGGTCCTTGTTTGGTTTACGGGTTGAAACTAGACTTTTGAAATATTTTCCAAGTCATTTTATCATTGTCGCTCTATATAATTATCACAGGCTCTCATGCCCTAGTTACATAACATGCTCACAAGGCTCACTTATCTAACATGCTCACAAGTCTTAGTTATCTAACATGCTCACATGTTGCACTTACCGTACATGTTCGTATGTACCATTTCTCTTACATGGTTTAGCTATGTCACAAGTTCTCTGTTTGATTCACAAGTCCACAGTTTATATTATGACACATGTTAATTACTTATGCTCCAAGTGGCTTACTTATTATCTTTTCTATTTCTCGGGATCAGTGCATTGGTAGTGCATGAGTCTCGATCTGCATTTACTTATTGCTTTCTCTAACCATTGCTATGTTAGCTATTGCTGGTTTTAGTCCATAGTTTGGCTTCCTTTGGAGTACTTGCTATTTAGAGTCTGACCCTACTAGTTTTGTTTGGCCAAACCTGATAGAGGAGCCCAGAGGATCTTCCGTACCATCTACTCGACGGTGACTATCCGGAGTACCAGAGTACCTGAGTGGGTTTCTTATTATTCTCCTACTTGATATGTACATTATTTTTTTGTGGCGTTTAGCCTTCGAGCACGTGTTTAGCTCATATTTTTGGATCTTGACATTTAGCCTATGGGCCAAGAAATGATGTGTGTATTCTAGACTATAGCTAGAGCTTATTATGTATGACTATTACCATTTTTTATTACTAGCTTCATAATCATCCATGTATATATGGTTTGGGACGTTTTACTATTGTATGTCTGATGATCATACTTCTTGCTCCTTGTATAATTGTCTGTGATTGAGATACCTAGGATTGTTTAACCTAGGATCGACTGTTGGCTTGTAGGAGTAACCCCCATGTGTCTTGACAGCTTAACGTAATTTTAGAGTACTGGTGTACTTTAGAATTGCGTAGCTGGCCTTGTCCGTCCCCACTTGCCAGTATTCTGGTTCTGGGGCGTGACAGGATAGTTCTGGGTAGTCCACATGTCTACTAAGATATTTTTTCTCCCGACTAGTACTCATGGACTCGAACAAGTCACGAAACACGACAATCACGAAATATAGTATGTAGAGATCCATGACACTAATCCGTGTAACAATGTTTCAACAAGCAAGAGCATATGTATAAACATGAAATGGAAAGACTACTATGAATCGAAAGCAATCAGAAAGTGCACTTGCCTGGGGTCCTTTGCTGGTGAAATCGGTAGTACCATTGCGTTCAGAATCGTCAAAGTAGCCTCGGTTTGATGTAAGGAAGTTAGGATTTGCAAGAATTAGGAACGTATGATTATCATGGTCAAGATTGACTTAATAGAGAATTTTGCTTTACCAAAAGAGATTTTTAATAAGGAAGATATTTTTAGAAAAATATTTAGAAGATACTTATGATATTTGTAAACTATTAGTTTTAAAATAATTCTTATATAAATGCTTGAAAATCTTGGAATATCATTTTAAGGCTAGAGCCCCAAAATAATTATTTGTTTCAAAGTATTCCTTACATAAAGGAAATAGACTCTAGTCCAGCCCCAGCCCCAGCCCCAGCCCCAGGTATTACTAATATGTTGAAGTCCAAATAAAACAAAAACCTACAACAATGTATATATAACTTTTATATAAAAATATATAGATTGTTTATAATCCAGACCGAAGCCCAGTTTCTAAGCCCATTATTAGGCCAAGCTAAAGTAAAATCGATTAAAACCATTTAAGCCCATTCAACCTATAATTTAATTGAAACTAAAGGTTTATTGTATTTGGGTTCGAAGCCCAACTATGTCTACAGACCCTTAAATTGGGCTTCCTATTCCAACAACATAAAATAAAAGAAAAGAAAAACAATAAATGAAGTATATAGCTCTTTCCAGAGCTCCAAAATTAGCTGGGGAAGAAGTGGAATTTGTTTTAGGATAGGAATTTCTTTAGTCAAAATATACATCTTGGAAGAATTATTTTAGAAAATGTTATATATACTTTATAGGCTATATTTATTTAAATGGAAGTCCCAAAACTACATTAATATAATTTTTTGGAAATACTAATTAAGTAGGAATAAAGGTTAATAATAATAAATAATAAATATTTAATACTAATAATAAATGTGCATACATTATCCAATAGTTAGTATAGTAATTATACTGAATGATAAATATACTAAATAATAAATACATCTATATGTCAATTATTGTGTCTACTAAGACAGCTAAAAAGCAAGTTGTCTACTATTTCAAGAATTCCCATCTGCTAAAAAGAGATGGGACAGAGAGAGAAATAGGCAGGGAAGGTGAGGAATGAACAGGATGGAGGGAGAGAATGAGGGAGGACTTACAAAGGGGAAGAGGACAGCGCTGCTCATCCTGCGAACGATGGGCTGGTCGCGGAGTACGCGGGTGATGGTGACGGGACACGGCGAAGCGATAGGTCGGGCGAACGCTGGTGGCGGGTGCGCGTTGGGCGGAAAACGTCGGAGCGTGGCTTGAATTTTATGGGCGTTTCGGCTACCGCGTCGGGGCCGGGGACGATGATGGCCCGTGTGAGCCGCGAACGAGGGGCTGGCGACGCAGGAGGAGCACCCGCTTGTTCTCGGCCGGTCAAGTGATGTGCCACGATCGTCGGGCGGCCAGAAGGAGAGTTCGACGGCTACGCGGAGGCAGTAAAAATGTGGCATTTTTTCGATGCGCAAGCGGGGGTCGGCGGTACCGGGAGCTGAACGCCCGGCTGAGCGCTGACCGTGAGAAGGAGACGCGGCCACGGCTGTGCACTACGTGCTATCATTGGTGCACGGTTGTGCGCAGATCTCGTGCACAACTTCGACGTGGTGGATCTCAGGGCGCCGGCCAGAAGAGCAGTGGTGTAGGCATTGACTGGAGTCCGCAGAAGGAAAGATGGTAGTGTTCGACGTGGGGAGCGGATCGTCCAGGGATCCAGGTGGTCGGCGAGGGCGGCAAGGCTGGGCGCTTGGATTGTGATATGGCCATGGAGGAAGGAAAGGTCAGGGGCGGCGGTGGTCTGAGGTGGCGATGGTATGGTGTTGGTGACGGTTTGATGTGTTGATAGCTATGGATGTGTGGTGTTGGCGGTGAAGGGTGAATGGGTAGTGGTTGTTTGGTCTGGTCTATTATGGCCGGAGAGGCATTCATGGTGTGGCTGTTGGAAGCATGGAGACGGTGGTGAGGGACGGTGATGTCGGAATCAACAGAAATAACATGAGGGGTTGATGACAGGGGCGATTGGTGGTCGTTGGTTGGACGACGATGGCGTGGTCAGGGATCTGTTATAGGAAGAGAAGAGTGGTTGGCTTTGTCCTATGAATAGTTCTCTGTAGAAAAACAAAGGAAATTGTCTCTTTAAATTAGAGGAGACCTATGTTTAGAATCCTAACTAGATAGAGACTAGGATATCCTAGTAGATGAGCCTTCTTCCTTTCAAATAAATCTAACCAAATTTAATCTAATCGCTACTATTTAAATATTAATAATATCTAACTATATACTCAATAATATTGATTATCTTAAATTAAAATCTAGTATTACCAGCTTTAAACAAATTTAATTCAAAACTTATTATTAGATAATAACATATTACTCTTAAATAGATCTGTAGTCAAATCAAAATCAGATAAAGGATCGAAACTAATAATTTGAAGTATTAGTCTATATTATCAAATATTTTAACTCACATATTTTCAAACAAAATAAATAATTAATTAAGTAGGTATTTATATAATCTAAAATTTCTTTAAAAATGAACTTAACCAATCTCATTACTAAAATTTTATCTATGTAAAATATTATTAAGCAAAAATCCTTTGAAATTCATAAAGGAGTTCAATAACAATATTAATTAATTGAAAGCCAAATAAACTCTATCGGATATTGCAACGCTAATGATAAGAATTAAACATTTCTATGAAAGGTAAATGATAATCGCACGCATAAATTTAATTTAGCATTTGGAAGTCCAAAAATAATGATCAAAGCATTTATAATTTCAAGAATAAAATACCAAAACTTATTAAAAAATAAGTTAGTATCTTTAAACCATGATTTTAAACAGTTTCGGAAAGCCGACAACAACAAGATATCTCTTTAGAAAGTTTAAATAAAATAAAAATAAAAATAATATAATAAAATTCGAGAAGTGGGTTTACATGGGATTGGGGAGTAGTGTTTGCACATGTGGTTAAAGCTCCCTTATTACCTCATTGTGGATAGATGAAGCCCCACCTCACTCGGGCTAAAGCCGGACCGTGTTCATTAGAACACATATTGCCTCCATCCCCAGTCGGCCACGGGATGCTACACACTCAAAACACTCTTGCTAGTTGAAGATTATATCATTATTGCTTCCTAGAGATTTTATTGCTCCATCGATTCTTATTTATTATTTAGAAAATATAAAAATGCTTTAAAACTGCTCCTTGCATCCATTTATTATTTATTAGAAATACTGGATATGGATATATGTTCTTGCTCCTCTTCTGACTGGAGATCAACATTTTTAGGTGACAACGATGATGAGGGGGTGCCCTTTAATACCTACTATGGACCTCACTTGGGCTATTTGGAGTTAGCTGAACCCAACCAGGAGGCACCTGAGTCGACTACTTAATTAGTAGCCTAGTCAGCATTGTATTTAAAGCTATAAACCTTAGTACAACTTAAGTTTGTTCCAGCATTGTGTTTGAATTATTAAATAAAAGTTTTTTATCCATAAATTTAGATGTTGTGCTTGAGTTACTATTGATTGATATAGCTTACTGTCGCTGTCTCACAACGGTACAGGCTGGGCATTATCTGACTGGACCCAGAAACTTGGGATCGGGTCCTGACAAAAGCTAAAGCCAAAGATTCCAATACCAAGCCATATCCATTTACTTCTTCCATTTCCATAATAGTTGATTAATGTTCTTATTAAATAATTCTTTTCTTTTCTTTTCATCTATTTTATCAATATTTATCATAAATTTATACTATCTTTTCACCGATCATCTAAGTCCTTTTATCTTAGTAGTACTTAAATTTCGAGGACGAAAATTTTCTAAGGTGCGTAGATTTGTAACTCATCTTCCCTAATTTTAAATTACTATTTTTAATTATTTATATATTTAATTGTCTTGTTTAAAAGTAATTTTTGTCGAAATTTTGTAAAAGATATTTTGTGACTATTTTTTATAAAAAGAAAAACTAGTTTTAAATTAAATGATTTGAATATACTATGTATTTTTATAAAATGATTTTTTGTTCTCAAATTTTATTACTTGAAATATAAAATATTTTGTTATTATTTTGGGTCTTTCAAAAGTTGGTTTCTAAAAATGGTTGTAAAATCATAATTATTTTTGAAATAATAAAAGAGTTTGTCCATTTATTTTAAATAAAAATTTGGATTTATAAAAAATATACTTTACAATATTTGATGACATCGAGTATTATTTTGAATTAATATGATAATCAGTTATTTGATTTATTTAAATTTATATGATTTAAATTATTTTGATAACATTAAATATTATTCTAAAGTTATCATGTTGATCGCTTATTTGATTTGGATTTGAATTCGTATGGTTTAATTACTTGGTAATATAGAATAATAATTTAAATTAGCATTATTGTAATCACTATTGGATTTCGATTTGATTGAAGTTTTTAAATTTAATATTTGATTTAAATTTATGGGGATATTTATCCATTAGAAATTATAATCCTATTGGAATCATGTCTATTATATTTAGTTCATTTCTTATTTGAACTAATCCTAATCATATCCAAATTAGATAATCCTAATCACATCCTTATTAGTTGAATTCTAGTCGTATTCTAATTAACTAATTGTAAGCCATTATATATATATATATATATCTATCAAATCTATGAAATAAAATTATCTCTCGTACCTCACTTTCCAAAATTTCTCTTTTTTTTGTCCTAACTAGCCCAAATTCGTCATAAATTCAGCCTTCAATTTTTAAAGGTTGTATCAACTTCGAAGGGTCCTAACTCCCAACTTCGGACTCCGTTTAACCTCTATTTTTTTAGAAGCGTATTGTGGTTAGTTTTCCGAATGTTTAATTTTTTAGAATTTTGTGTATGAATTTCTGGATAATTATTTGAGTGTCAGTTGTCCAAAAATTGATACATCGCACGGTTTTTGAGATTTCGAGAGATCCCGAAATCCGATTTGCTATTCGTTTAAAGTTTGGAAAGCTGACACAAAGATCTACAACATATTAGATTTCCCAAATTTAATATAAATATTATATATTCTGTTTAAATTTTAGAACATATAGATGATTAGTGAACCAAATTTGCGACTTTAGACTTTCTCTATATTGGGCTTATCTTCGTTTAGTTGGATGTTATGGATCTTGACATCATTAGTTCTTCGTACCAATTGTGACTATAGCTTTTGAACTATTTCGTGTTGATACGTTCGTGTCGCACACGTCGTCTCCAACAAACTGAGGCAAGTACATTACACTGGTTACTTTTAATTCTTAATAGTTTCTATGATACATGTTTTAGATATGTCTTACATGATACATGACTCTTGACACGTTGTTCACACGAGTATGGATTCATATACATGATTATTGAGTTTCGTAATTTACGTTATTTATCGTGTTTTGTGACTTGTATTTTGTGATTATCGTTTATCATGATTTTTCGTGTCGTGAATCCATAAGTCGGGTAGGGAAATACAAAAGTAGACGTGTGAACATTTCCAAATCGGAACCACTCCCTCAGGTCTATTCTGGAACGATAGCGGTTGTACACTTCACCTGCGGGTTGCTGTATTTACCCATAGCCGTTTACAAGTCAAAAATAGTATTTCAAAACACTTAGTTAGATGTCTTGATCGTCGTGTTTACATGTTCCACTTTACATGCCATAATAGTCTTGTTTACATGTTACTTTCTATTGTCTGTCATGATTATCTTGTTTACCTGTTTTCTCTACTTGTCATACTATTTATGTATATCATATGCTATTTCTATTTTATAGTTTCTATTATGTCTTGAATAGTTTGCTATGTATGTACTTGTTCCATTCTTGATTGAAACCATTTTTCAGATTTGTCAATTGCTATGCATTGGATCGTTGGAAAAGATATGGGTATATATCGAGGTCGACTCTATAGGGCTAGTTAGATAGATTTGATCATCAAATTTAGAGTTGTTGTATTAGATTTTGTGGGACATTGTATTTTATTCAAATATAATCGTAAAGTTGTAATTGATTTAGCATTGTGGATGAGTAAATAATGAATTAACCATGAAAAATTATTATGATTTTGAGCAATGTGGTCTAGACAATGTTCTACCGTCGATATCATAGCGTAGGCAGGACCTGTACACGCACTCGTATCCTAAAAAGTGGGTGTGGACCGTGACAGGTCATTATGACCATGTAGGAAATTTAGAGTGATTATGTAAACCCCCAAGTTTTTTTAAAAATATTTTTTTTATTTGGCTTAAATAGTGATTTTAAGATTTTTATTATTTTTAAAATAAATATTTATTATTAGCATAGCTGGTGTAGCATGTGTCATGACTAGCATATTAGCCATGGTAGGGATGACCTAACCATATTTATGTCCCTTATATGATAATAAGTCAAGTTGTAGCTTAAACCATGTTTTTGACATAATTAATTTATTATTTTTAGAAGCTTTTGACTTTTTAGGACATCCGGTTGAACGAAACTAGCTCAAACTTGATCTGAACCAAACACAAATCCATGTAGACATGTAGTGCATCCAAATAACTCCATATATATATATATATATATATATATATATATATATATATATATATATATATATATATATATATATGTTTCTATTAGAAAGTTTTTATTTATAGGAAATATCTATGTATGTAGTCCCATTTGGCATTAGTCTAATTTGACCCAAAGTCAAACCAAATCCTAATTAGACTTGGAATGCATCCAAGATACATACATATATACATAAATTTTATATATATTCAGATTTTTTAGATTGATATTTATATAAATATAGTGGATTCTATATATATAACTACCTACATAAATCTTTAATCTTAGCTAACTACCTTTCGTATCTAACTAAGCAATCAACACCCTACAATACCCAAACTCGACCCATATGGACAACACCATGCTTGGTCGACCATAGCAAAATAGTCCCCTCTTGGCCAACCACCTATAGACCCTATAACCCATGTTCCAAGCCCATAAACCCACCTTCCCATGCCTATAGGCCATATATGCCTATATATAGGTAATAACTTCATAAAACACTAACCCTAACACAAAAACTACCATTTACCACCCAGGAGCACCCTATCCTCATTAATTTTGAAAATAACATCCCTCTCCCCTCTCCTTCATCATGCTTTCCCTCCACAACACCTTCCAATCATCTGTAAGACCCTTCCCAAAAATTTACTTTTATTTATAATTTTGTAATTTTTAATTTTTTAATTCATTTCAACAATCTTTTTGAATTTTTATCACTATAGTTTAACTATTCATTTTATTTATTTGGTAAGATTGGCTCCTGTTGAAATAATAATATTATTATTTCAAGAATTCTATTAGTGATAAAATGTTTATATTTTTCTTTAATTAATAATAACAAGTCTACCACTTCTCATTCCTATTTAGCTAACCCCCAACCTCTTCTCATTCCTATTTAGCTAACCCCAACCTCTTCTCATTCTTATTTTTCTAACCTCCAACCTCTTCTCATTCCTATATAGCTAACCCCGACCCTTCCATCCGTAATCCCCGACCCTTTCATTCCGTAACCTCCAACCCTTCCATTTTATAACCTCTAACTCAACCTTTTCCATTTGTAACTTCCCTTCATTTCTCTATAAAAAGAAAATGGTTAAAACAAAAACTTAATCATTACCATCTTTCTCCTTTGGAGCAACCCAGCAACCCGCATCGCACTCAACGACCCAACCTTCCGTGCTCGTGTCTGCCCGTGAGCACGGCTGACACCAAGATCTTTCTTCGAGTTTTTTTGGTAAGTTTACTACCAATCTCTTAGATTTTATAGAAATAATTATAGTAGAACTATAGGATTTGTTAGAGATGAAGAACAATAACTCAATGTTCACGTATATAGGGAGCTGTATTATGCACACGTAAGAGAACGGGAAACACCACATGCATGTGGCTCCTGGCTTTCCTTTTTATCTCTCTTACATATTTTAGCATAATAACCCCTTTTTTCCACTCTCTGACCATGATTGTTTCTCTCTGTCACATGTTGGTTCAAGCAATCATGATTTTAAATTTGTATAAAAACCCTTTTCACAAATCAATAGTACAATCAATCCAACTCATCTCCACCATCGTTTTGTCTTACACAACATGTGAATAGGCAGTTGATAGTTGGAAATGAGCCCTCCATTAATTAATTTTTCCAAAGAAATCCCTCTCTTTTTCTATGTGTTTGCATAACACATATACACAACAACAATACACACTATTCACGTAAGTAATGCTTACATGTGCACTAGATCCAACTAAAGTTGGTGGCATAATTACGTATATCCCCTTCCACTTCTAATTAAATTTCATAACTACATACTACCTTTAATTCACATAAATCTTATTTACTCTTTAGTAACTAGTACACAAACCACAAGTATTAATTGTCTACCTTTATAATAAATACGTATATTATATATATATATATATATATATATATATATATATATATATATATATATATATATATATATATATATATATATACATAGGTAGCATTAATAATAATATTTTTTATATATAATAAACTTAATGAAATATATAGGCTAGTTGGATTTGGAGTTGGGACCGGATCCTCGACCTTAACGGGGGAAGCAGGCAAGTATACCTTGCCAACTTGTACAGTATATTTTATATGCATGTTCTCTACTTTTCTATTACTTTTTTCTCATATTGTTATATTCATGTTGCTTTACCCTGTTTCTAGTTTTACTTTATCTTGTTTCTACTTTTACATGCTCATACATGTTTTCTGTTATATTTCTTTACCTGTTATATTGGTCTTCAGGTTCATCGGTGTCCTATGATAGAGATACCTAGGCCTATGCCACTATTCCTTTTACACGACTTGACGTGATATAACCTGACTTGAGTGAGAGTGCTTACCTTGGCTACAGTCTATAGGATCGATTGACCTTTGTATTCCTCTAGGATATTGATACTATGATTGGCTACGTTCTCGATTGAGAGTCGCTTGCCTTGGACTACAATTGAGACTATAGATTGGAAGTGCTTGCATTGACTGCATTGACTACAGTCTATAGGATTGACGTGTTAGCCACGTCTAGTATGGCATGCCATTGTCTTAGTTTCCTGGTGCCATAGTTAATTCTTTCGTGACTATTTATTATTTTTTTTGCATATTTTATACTGTTATATTTGGCATATTTTTATGTATCTTACTAGTCTCCTGCGGACCTGGTGATCTCTTTGGGTATTAGATGAAAGAATGATATATTGATTGATGATGGTTGCTACTCTAAGACTTTAGGTACATTTAGTTGTTGCTATTATTTTTCTCTTCCTTATTTATATTTATCCTATATTTGATTCTCGTCGTTATTATAGCCTAGTCTTTTACAAGCTTCAACTTTCTTCTAGCTTGTCCATGGTAAATGTGTTATTGAGGATCCACTCTAATACATTTATCTATTCTAGAATCAATGTATTACGGTCTGATCAGCCTTAGTATACTTGATTCGTTATTGTTATCGATATTTAGTAGATTGAGATATAATTGATTTAGAAAACCAATACAGCTTATACGTACGTACTCGAGCTGGGCTGGAGTCTTTTCGATACGTAGCTGGCATGCATACAATCTTCTAGTCTTACGTATTTTGGGACTCTGGTGTTATATCATCTTCCACTCAAAATCTCTCCTTTACACCATCTCTTCACCCAAACACCATTAAACCATAAAAAAGACTCCACTTTCACCAAAAAACCCATCAAACCACCATTGTCATCTTCTTCAACCCATCAACAAGGGGACAACAAGCAAGAAAATCAAAAAAAGTTGGATTCTTGGACAAAAAGGAGCACCAACAACTCATCTTGTGAAGGATTTCGGTAAAAACTCTTAACTTTTTTTTTTATCTCAAACCCCCATGATATTAAATCTGTAGAAATCTAAGACTAATGTCTTATAAATTCATATTTTGATATATTTTACTCCATACTATCATCCATGGAGTTAGTATGTTGAGTTGTGGGAAAATTGGGTTGTGGTAGGACTAATTTGAGCCCTTTTAATGAGAAAGTTTGAGAAAATGTTGGAATTTATTAAAACTGAATTTAATAGGGGTTTATTGCTGTAAAATATGATTTCTAAAGATATTTTTATTATTTTATCATCTTAGATATGATCGAGAAAAGTAGGGGGTCAATAAAATAGCTTTTCAAATAAATTGCTGCCATAGAATAGTGTAAACCCCCAAAATTTTAGATAATTTTTTTTCACTTGATATACTTTATCGTATTTTATTTATTTATTTGACTTTTCATATTAGATTTTGTTAATATTTTAGCAGATAATTTAATGCTACCCTATATATGTAGATAAATTTTCACAAGATTATGAAATAAATATTCATAATAATATTTTATTAATTTTGGAATTTTTAAGGAGCCTTTATTTTAACTTTACAGTATTTTAATTTTAAACATCTTGTATTTACATTAGTGAGGTGCTAAATATTAAATGTAATTGTAATTGCTATATCTATGATAAGCATAGGTATATTTTGTGGTAGACATCTCTTATAATAGTATATAAGTTATTTTTGAAAATTTGGAATTTTTATAATTTTTATTAGAATTATATGGACATATATATACATAGATATAGAGAATATATATATATATATATATATATATATATATATATATATATATATATATATATATATATATATATATATATATATATATATATATATAACCAATATCTCGCGAGAAATGGAAATCAATTTCACCCGCAACCATTATGGCCCACAGACTCGACCACAGCATACATCCACATATATAAGGTCGAGAAAGAGGGAGAAAGAAGAGGCTAAAAACCCTAATCGAACTCGACCAACTGCTGCCCCTCGTGCAGAGATCCACGACGCCCACCTACCCCGCCTACCCGCGACTTCTCTCAGCTACCGACCGGCCGTGCAACGTCGAATGCAGCGGCCACAGAGCCTGCATCAGGCGCCACAGCAACATTCGCGACAGCGACAGTGGCAGCAACATCGCCCACTTCGATGTGAGTTTTTGATCTCCTCGCTCAACGAAAACTCGAGTTATAAATTTTAATAAGTAGCCTAGATGATCACCTATCAAATCCTTCAACTTGATTAATTTAGTTCGACCTGAAAAATTTGAAAAATTCTCGGAAGATCGAGAAAAACCACCAAATCAAAACACCAAAAAGCTGTTTAGGGACTAGATTTGGGAGGTAAATTTGGGCCGATCCATCCACTGTTTCGATAATCTGTTTGAACAGATTTAATGGCAATATATACGAGTTGGAATCCACTCTTTTACTGGTATTTTTCATGGATTAGATTGTTATTAAACAGTTACAAAGTTTAAGGAAAAACATATTTTCGAACTTCAAATTTTAATAAACTTTTCTGATACGGTATGCGCCCCGTTAAACCGGACGACGTGATCGTGAACCGAAAGCGTTGAAAGGTGCGTATCGACTTCATGGACGTGTGAGCTTTGAGGGAATTCAAATTGGTTGCGTGTGCACGATGAATTTGATGCGTATCCGTCAAAATTCACCGTATCGACCTCTTTGCAAATTTCTCAATTACTTCGTGTACAGTCGTCGATTCGAGATGAAACTTACGCCAACAAGACCGAATCGATTTTTTGGTCCTGTGTGCCAAGTTTGGTCCGATTCTGAGAAGGTCGACCAGAACGCCTTTTCGGCGGACCCGCGACTCAATCCAACGAACGATTTTGTGCACGGCTCATCAGAATCCAAAACTGGACATACCGTTGAGTTCATCTCCTCAAACCGGACCCGTAGACATGTAGTTTGATGACTTTAGAGAGCATAGAAACTGGCACGCATTTTGGTACAAAATGGATCCAACGGTGAATATCGTTTTGACCCGAAATTACGATTTTCCCCTGTATCCAGAATTAGACTTTTTGATAGGCATTTCCTAGGCATATCTTTTACACTAGAAACGTTTTTGACGTTTGTTTCAACTTCCGGAGTCGTCTGTAGATTGTGAGTTTCATTTGCTGCCGACTGTGACTGTTGGACTTGTCGTTTCCGCACCACCAGGCAAGATACCTTGCCATTATACTCTATAATTAATTTTATTTCTGCTATTAGATTCAGTTTATACTTATATTTTATGTTTATTTTTCGTTCTTCCAGCTGTATCCTTACTATGATTTACTTACCGTGGTTTTAATTATTATAATGCAACTGTTAGTTATATTTTCTCCTTGTCTTTCAAATTGCATTTGGACCTAGTCTTAGCGGACTACCTTCTGTCAGCGACATCCGGGAGGGAGAAGATGTATGGGCTACACAAATCCAAAAGCCATAATAACTGCGTACTACGGTAGTCGTGTCGCGATGGTCACTAGCCTCGAGCTATGTGGACTGATGGGTCACGCGGGCAGCTAGCCTCGAGTTATGCTGGCTGATAGCATTGGTTCTTAACGTGTGTGTATTATGAGCTGTGAGTTAGTCATGGAGGAGTCAGCCTTTCCCTGCCCATACATTGAACGATCTTCTAAATTGCATAATAGAATGGTTAGGTCACACTCCATCCTAGTCATGGCATGAAACAATGTCACATCATGAATTTGTGTGTTACCCTTATCCTTGTTTGGTTGTAGGGGTAGCCCACTGTTTCGATGATGGAATATTGAGCCATGTTATGGTTTGGACACCTTACTTTTACTTTTACTTTATGGTAGATTTTATATCCAGTTTATATGGCATATTTTTTCTGTATCTTGTTACGTCCCTCTGAGGACCTGGTGATCTCTCAAGGTATAGGCGATTTCTCGCAGGAGTACGGCTCAGCAATGGCTCCTTCATACCTTGATGACGAGGTATCTTTCGCTGATATCTAGATTTATGATATTCTTTGAGACTCATAGTGGACATCTTATTTTATTTTAGATTGCTTTCATAGCTGTTTGGTGTGGGTATGTCCACCCGGCTATCTCTTGACTCACTTATTTATTCTATTGGACTTCTTGTATCTTTGTGTGTGCTGTAGATGAGATATAATTTTATGATGTTCTAGCATGTGATTCATATTATTACAGCTTATGTACATATACAAGGATTCCATATATTGGAGTATTCTTTGTATATATGTAGCTGGCAGGTCCATGTATTTGGTCCTAAGTATTTTGGGACTGGGTGTTACATATTTTTGTGGTGGCCCTTGCAGGTCAAAATATATTATTGGGTTACATGACTGTGCCCAACAAGCCTGCAAATAGGAAAAGGAACATGATAATTACCTTCTTTGACTTCTAAACTTTTACAATTCTCTTTGATTACCGAATTGTCTCATATCTAACACTTCTTAATATCATTCTAATTCATACTTGATAGAGGTTAGGATGATGACTCATACTAGGTAGACATGTTTCATCATTCCATCATTACTAGTTTAACTCTTATAAGTTGGGTAGTATGCCTCCTAACCAATCACCCTAATTGTCCACGCAAACTATTAAAGAGAAAATTAAGAGGACTACCTAGACTATAGAGTTTTAGGGGTCCATACCCCAAATGGTCAACCAAATCCTTAGACAAGGAGATGGTAGGACAACTATAGAAGGATGAACACCGGACGAGCCTGAGAGTTTGACGAACTTGAATTAATTATATATTCTTTTATCATTATCTCGCGTACTTATGTTTTACCATATTGACCAATGCTGCTAGTATAGCCTAGTTTTGCAAGCTTATTCTTTTATCAAGCTTGTTCATGACATATATGTTATTGGAGGTACCCTACTAGCACATTGTCTATCAGAACCGATGCATGATGGTCTGATCAACCTAGTGTACTTGGTTTGCTCTTCATAAATTATTTAATATAGGATTAGATATAGTTAACTGTTCCCCAAGATCTCATCCACAATTGCCTTGACAACTCTCCTTCAACTGCTTGACCTGTAACTTGTTTGAATATATTCTACTATTATCCTATTTTTGTACCAGCAGTATGAATCTACGAAGCGGGTGCACCTCTACCTTGGCCCTCACATCCAGTGATGCGGCTACCCAGGAGGAGCAGAATCCTTCAATGACCCCGGTGACTTCGTATCAGCCAGGACAGCCGCAGGCTACCATGACCCATCGATGGTACAACAGGAAACCCAAGAGCCACCAGTCACGTAGACTACCATAGTACTATCCAAAAGGAAATGTACCACCACATCTACATCTACTACCATTTACTCAGCAGTATCCACCTCAGTCCGGACCAAAAATTTAAATGCCTCCACCAAGAGAGGATGGAAACCCTACTACGCAGTTCATGTATGTCACGCCTCGATCCCGGAGGATCGAAAACTAGCCACTGGGCATGATGCCGTACAAGTCTAGATTGCACTTGAATAAGGCAAAACCATTACAGTTTCTGGTATTTCTCAGAAAATATTGACAACGCAGCAGAACCAAGCAGATAAATTAAAGTCACACATATATGAAGAAAAGTATCTCTTTATTGATAATCATAATGGATTACAAGGCTTGCAGCAGAATACATAGTTTACAACTGATTACAAGACCTTTGAATAGCCAACTGAATGTATACATTTGCCCTTTAGGCTGAATATGCCGACTTCTTTACATTGAACTTGACAATTTGGCTACAATCTCATTGGTACAACTGAGTTACACTATTCCATACATTATGTCCCGTATAGCAGAAGACATTGTCTTGAAAGAAGAGCTTCTGCACACCCATCCGAAATATCTATGCCAAGCACTGATCAAACGATTCCCCCCATAGGCAAACACCTGTAATATTGCCCCCAACGTGGGTCAGTACATCATCAATGTACTAGCAAGCGGTGCTGGCCCAACTCACCTAAGAAGACAACACTAAGTAATCATGTTATAGAACATTATTAACAGTGGTGTTTCTCGTTGCCTTAGGGTCAATTTCATGTTATAGCTGACAAGAAGTAAAACATGCAATCTCATAGCCACATAATTCAAAGCATACAGTTATCACCCTTTGGTGATTCTTACCCACGGTCGTGTAGCCATCCCTGTACATTTATAAAATACTTACTCATCCTACACAAGACATTGTTAGAAACAATATCATGATTCAATATAAATATCACCGTTTAGGTGATTCTTACCAACAGCCGATATCCTTCCCTGTATTAGACTAATAACTTACTCTGCCTGCATAAGACATCATTAGCACTGGACATATCTATATGAAGGTCACTAGCGACACGCCATCTTGGACCGACTTACAGGTATACGACGCCCCTTACAGTGCTGGTAGCTAGCCCCACTGAAGGTCCCGTATACCGTGCTACTACTTCAGCACTGGTTCCCCCCAGGACGAACCGGTTTCCAAGGCCCAGGAATATCGTTCGAGGAACCACCTTGTCGACAAGTCGTCCATGACCATGCAACTGTATACAACTTATCTATGAAGAAACATATAATGCATGATAAGGAAAACTAAGTAATAACCCATCATTCTCATTCGTATCGCAATCTGACCATCTCGCCTTGAGTCAACGCTCACATTATCATCTGTCCAATCCAGGGTCTTAGTGAAATCTATATTCTACATCGGCACAGGAAAATAGAATATGATTTCCTAAGCCCTTCTCACATCTTTGATACCATACATCGTTCCAACCAAACTCAATGTACTCACCGCCCAATTCCTGGGACTTAGCTTTTACCTGTCATACAATTCATCGCAACATCGTACAAGCATACAATTCATCTAGCAATACAGCTTACGTTCAAGTGATTATTTATCTTTTTACTACTAAAATAAGGCAAATTAGCGACGTCAGGATACGTCGCTAATTGAGGAAAATATGTCACTAATTGTAATTAGCGACGACTTTAGCGACGAAACATGAAGGTCGCAGAAAAGTGAGTCGCAGATGACAAATTCGTCGCCCTCCATCGCTGTTTGCGACGTCACCATAATGTCGCTGGGTCGTCGCAAAATTAGCGACGGAGAGCGACGAAATTATACGTCGCCAAATTAGCGACGTAGTACGACTACTCAGCGACGTTATTTCTTTTTATGTGATGACATGGCATGCCTGTCACGTTGTAGAAGCATGGAATAGAACTGGAAAATCCATGCGGCTCAAGACAGAGGGAGTCTCATGCGGTTCAAAGAATCTCTCAGAGCTTCATGCAGCTCAAGAGTTTTATGCGGCTCAAAAGTCGCCAACATAGCCATGCGGCTCGAGTAAAAGCCACGTGGCCTTATGCGGCTCGCCTCTACAGCTGGCCATTAAGCAACGACCTCAGTTAATGCTCTGACACAACAAGGCAGCTCTGACATAAAGGTGAACTGACAGCTCTGACATAAAGCTGCAATGATGACTCTAACATAAAGGCGTGCTCCTAGGAAAACAAAGAAAATCTTCGTAGCTGGCACGATCCATCAAATCCCAAAGTCTTCCATACAGCTTTGACACGTGGCCAGCCGCATGCGGTTCAGGTGGAGGCCACCCCCATGCGGCTGTTACTCTCATGCGACTCGGATCATGGGGGCCATCTTCATGCGTCTCAAATCCTGCGAAGCCACCCCATACGGTCGCTACTCTCATACAACTCGGATCATGGGGACCATCTCCATGCGGCTCAAATGTTGAGAGGCCACGCCCATATAGCTTTGACACGTGGCCAGCCTTATGCGGTTCAGTTGGAAACCACCCTCATGCGGCTCAGATTTCGGAGGCCATACCTATGCGGCTGCCACCTTCATGTGGTTCAAATTCTGAGAAGCCACCCTCATGCGGCTCTGTCAAGACACCCTGTCCCTGTGGCTCGCGGTTAGGATACGTGGCAGAGGATCAGTTCCCCCCCTCGCGTCCCTACGGCTCGCAGCATAATGATGGTTGGACACGTGGCACCAAATCAATCAAGATTTATCTACTCAGATTTGTTACTATCAACAAATCCCAACAACCAGATTTAGTACAATCATCATAATTACCCGGATCAAATCAGATTTATTGCAATCAATTTGATTGAACACATGGCAGGAGATCCGAGCTTGTCATAACAAATCACGAAGA
Source organism: Iris pallida (assembly GCA_029216955.1). Classification (NCBI taxonomy): domain Eukaryota; kingdom Viridiplantae; phylum Streptophyta; class Magnoliopsida; order Asparagales; family Iridaceae; genus Iris; species Iris pallida. Next base: position 26,280,442 of record JANAVB010031019.1, on the reverse strand, counting down.
TTCGTGGAAATCAATATTAATTGCCCATACGGATTTGGCACAATAAACATTAACTGTCCAGATTTGTTGTAATCAAGATTAACGGCCCAGATTAATTGCCAACAAAACAGGATCAAGGAAAATGGTAATTAATCCCCAAATCGCTGACTTTTCAAGGGGCAGTCATTGCAAACCCTAATGATCACACCCCACTCCTATAAATAGCAAGGTGCCATTCCCTTGCAAAACCTTCGGCTGGACACATAGAGAGACAAAGGCACGCACAGAAGAGTCTCCCCACACATTCTGAGAGCATTTCTTCATCAGAGCCAAGGCTACGTCCGATCGTCCAAGGAGTAAGGCAAAGCTGCCGTCGCTTTCCCGAGCCTCTACTGTCACCCCCTAGAATCAAAAATAAACAATCGTACTTAGATTACTGTACCTAGGTTTTCATTCATGGGCTTTCTTTGTACGAGCGAGTTTGTATTGTGAGTCTAAGTTCAGTCCTCCTATAAAATTGTTCTGCACTTTTACAATCAATGGCAAACACGATGGCGACTCTGCTGGGGACTAACTTCTCCACGGTTGAGGAGTTGGTGATGCAATCGAACGCAGCCAAACTTGGCTCCACTTAACAGATGCTGGTCACCCGGTTCGACCAGCAAGCGTTTGAAGAAATGCTCTCCGACGAGAGCGCTGGCCCGGTCCAGCGGCGAGCCCGCACAAAGAAGGCCCGCAAGGAGTGGATACCCAAATCATTTGCTCCTCCCTAAGCTCTCGAAGAAGTACTCTCTGTTGTCTGAGACGGCGGTGAAGTCTCGCTTGCGGCCCCACTTCAGGCCATAGAGGACTCTGCTGTCCCAAAGTTCGGCAGAGAAAAACACTACGATACTGGACTTGCAGGGGGCAAAGAGGAACTCTGTGCGGTCCAAGGAGAAGTCGCATAAGGGCGCCAGCCACATGAAAACTTATGCGGCCACAGAAGCCAGCCGCATGCAGGAGGCTCATGCGGCCAGAACGTCCAGCCGCATGAAGGAGGCTCATGCGGCTACGACTGCCTGTCGCATACAGACTGCTTGTGCGGCCACCGCTCCTAGCCGCATACAGAAGGGTCATGCGGCCACACATGCCAGCCGCATGCAGACAGCCTGCACGGCCACCAAACCCAGCCGCATACCATCTGCTCCATGCGGCTCACGGTCAGTCTTCGACCGCCTCTCAGGCGATCCTGACCCCAGATGCTCTCATGTGCCAGTCTCTGTGGACTCTTCCTACTATGCACTCTCAGGTGCTAGAAGGAAGAAGTCTCGGGCAGCACGGGCACGTCGAGCTCAGACAGCTGTCCCAACTTCTGACTATCAGGGCATCCCGCTGATTATTACGCGGGCCTCTGATGGAAAGTTGTATAAAACTATCCGTGTCCAGCCCCCAGCGGCCAACGAACGAGATAGTTATCAAGAGTCTCCCAACAATGATCAGGGGCAAGTACTCGTACTACCCCCACATTAGGGAGCAGTCAGGATGCCAATACACTCATGTGCTCAGAACTCCCGGGCCCACAAAATGGGTGACTTGTACAACGTAATTCTTCACAAACGCAAGGAAAGAGACGAAGACTCGGTGTACAGAGAGTCCTTTTGGGGACATCACTGCACCCAAGTCATTGTCAACTGCTGCTGCAATAAGGAGGCAGTACAAGAAGACCGACAGTCCGTCTTCCAACGGCTGCAACACCCAAGCTCAGAAGACGAGACGATTCTCGTCGCCTCCTGCAATTCTGCTCTGAAGATTCCTGGCAGCGGAAGAGGGAAGAAAACAAATGTCACCGGCCCAAAAATCTCAACCAAGCGGTTGTCCACGACCGTTGTGAGAGGAGTTTTTCTAGGTACTCGCTCAAAGACGAAATCTGCCAGACTTGGAGATTCGTCGTCCACATCTCTGGAAGGCGCTGGAGCCGGGGGTAGCACTCCCCCAAATATCTACGATAATCCGGTGTTCTAAGAAGATAATCCAGGGGAAACTGTTCACCCAACAGATGCAGCAGATCCCGACGTCCCCGAGGACGTCCACAACTCTCAAGACGAGACAAGCTCTGAAGCTGGGGGTACCACTCCTTCTAAGTCCGAACCAGAGGAGAACATTCCCACATATCCTGATGATTTCTCTATACAAGGATATGACTCGGAGGGCGCGTCCTCCACCGTTCCTTCCATCTCTTCTCATGTAAGAACAGTGTTCATAACGGACAGCAACTAAGATGGTCCCAGTGATCGCCAACGCATCGACACTCTGGAATTCGTACTTCTTACCTTGGTCAAATCCATGGACGAGATCAAAGCGGCCCTTCCAACTCTGTAAGGAAGAACACTTGGCCAAACAAACATGGGAACCGTGACCAATACGGACTCGAACTTAGCCGCACCAAACTCGGGTGATAATCCTCGTGAAATATTGGCTCCCACCGCTGCAGACAAGACTAGGGAGGCAAGAAGAGAGGTCCAGGAGCTCCGGGCCATGTTCCATGCCTAAGAAAACTTCCAAGACCTCAGGATACGACAACCATATCCTGCTACATGGAGAGATGTGCCCTTCCCACCAAGATATAAACTATTCAACATCAATTCGTATGATGGAAAGACATCTGCAAGCAGGTACATCACCTACTTCGAAGTCACAACCGACCATCTGCCTCATGATGATGCCATCCTTACACAGTTGTTCATCGGAGTATTGGAAGGTGTTGCCTTCGACTGGTACCACAACTTGTCGGACAACTGCATCCATTCCTTCGCTGGCTTCAAACGTATGTTCCTGGAGAGGTTCTACGAAGTAGGACAAGACGTAACAATGTCTACCCTCATGGATATTGTCCAGGGAGAAAAGGAGCTGACAAGGAACTATATCGAGCAGTTTCGTCAAACCGCGATGAAGTTGCCTTCCGGTAACCCTGATTCCTCCTTAATTGAAATTTGCCAAAAGAGGCTGCTTCCCACAATCAGCCTCTGGATGGGCGAAAGCCAATTTAAGGATTGGAAGACTTTCATTATCAGCGTCACTAGCACAGAAGACAAGTTGAAGAAAGCTCGCCAACTGGGATTGCACGTATCGGAAGGAGAGGACAAGGGCAAACGCCCTAACGCCAACAGTAATAATGGTAGTAACCCCTCCACCAATCGAGACAATAAAGGCAAACAAGCTATGGTGGCCGACACAGCTCCAAAGCCTGAACCAAAGCCGACAGAGAAGTAGTGGCCTCAGATGACCTACTCCTTCGAGGACGGCCATGTCAAACCCATCTTGGACATGCTCATACAAGGAGGTCGAATTCAGTTCCCTTCTCCAAGGTGTGAACCTCGTCCTACGGAAATGGAGAGCCCCAAGTACTGCCACTATCATCGCTATGTCCACCATGCTACACAAGACTGCTACCAACTGAAGCGATACATCCAACATCTCATCGATTCTAAGGCCCTGGCCATTAATTTTGAAGAGATGACCTTTGCAGCGAACATGGTGTCAGTACAATTCGGCAGCTTCCCTCCGACAAAGACTCAAGATGGAGTAGTACCCATCCCCGGAGCAAAGATGGAGGTCGCTAATCTTTCACCTCCCCGAGACCAGGCTGCTGGTCTAGTGCCCCTTACTACATCACGGGGGAAGATCATGTGGGTCCATCCGGACCTGGTACCTGAAGTGACTCAGTCCGCACCACCCTCCACTAGCAAGAAAAAGAGTGGGAAAGTCAAATCATGCCGCACAATCTCGGCAGAGGTCGAAGAAGCTACTGTTGTTGTTACCCGCTCCGGCGCACAAACCCAACCTCCACTGGGTAACTCGACTGAAGATCATCAGCCAACAGCTGCTGATGCTCCAGGACCTTCTCAGTCTTCGACGACCGACAAGCCTAGGCCGAAGGAGACTCGCTTCGACAAACCGCTCCGAAAAGAGACGCCTCATGGGCTGGAGAGGCCCTACAACTTTGACATCTTGGCACAATTGGCCAACACATCGACCAAATTGTCGCTATATGATCTCCTGAGGCTCTCCAAAGATGTTCGCGTCGCACTGAGCGAGGCACTCCAGAATGCCGACGCATATCTGGCTCAGTCGAATCTCACTAGGGAAAACTTGCCTGCAGATCTCCAGGACAGCGCTTGCACAGGTTCAATACCAAAAATTATCTTCACTCCGCAGGATATGCTTATCAAGACCAACCTACACGATCGCCCTCTGTATTATACTGGGTAAATTGGCAATATTAAGGTGGATTGGATGCATATTGATCCCGGTTCTTCCCTAAGCATCATCCCGAAGAGCCTACAACACCATCTGTGCATCCCAATGCATCGTCTGACGCTGACAAGCACCGCCATCAGCGGTTTCAATTCAGGTAGAAGCTACCCGATCGAAAAGATTCGTTTGAAGTGCCAAATCGACGACCTTCAGTCAGAAGTGACCTGTTATGTCATAGATGCAGACACTTCCTACAACATTCTTCTGGGACGTCCTTGGATACATGATTACATGATCGTGCCCTCCATACTGTACCAGTGCTTCAAGTACGTCGACAAGTACGGCTTCGAGAGGACAGAATTTGCCGATATCGATCCCTTTAAAGGGGTCGAATCCTACTACTCTGACTCATGCTTGTACGAGAAGTCGAAAAGGTACCTTATCGAAGGAGATACTCAAGCTCCAACTTAGGCGGCAACTGGATCGGAAGAACCTCTGACGATCCACCTTCAAGCCCGTAAACCTGGCAGAACTGTACCACTTACAGCCACTCTGCGTAAGGATGCAATCAGCCTCTCTGCACAAGAGGGGCAGATGATAATCCGGCTGCCAAGGTCTGGCCAAGCGCCAAGATCCACGATATAGCCACTGACAATCAAGCTGCCTAGAGCTAGCCAGCAACAAACATGGGAGCTCAACCCCTCCATCAAGCCTGTCACGACCCGCACCTATTGTGAGGATACGAGAGCGTAACAATGCCCAGCCTACGTCGCAGTGTCGGCAGTAGAACGCTGTTCTAGGTCAGAACTATAACTAACATAATAGAATACTCTCCCAAAAGGAGGCCAACACAGAGGTATAACTCAATCACAATCTATAGATAGAAAATGGCACGATGAAATAGATAAGGAAATCCTCAACTGAAGTACAACAGAAAACAAATACAAGTCTTATCATCTCTAAAATATACAACTCTGAAACAAGAACAACAACTAAACATAAAATGGAAAACAGTCTAAGTTATCTATACTAAGCAAGGTATCGTCCTCAGCAGCTGCCTGAACCTCCCCAGGGGTCCAGGTCGCGAGTGTCATCTAGGCAAGCTCCAAGTAAAGGGTGCAGGGTTCCTCATCATCCTCTGTAAAATTTTTAACAGGTCCAGTCAGGACGGGAGCGAGCACAATACATCTCAACAGTTCATAGCAGGTTAGAAAATATAATCATGTAGTAAAGTAATATATAGATACTGAAGAAATGTAGTATGTAAACAGGGAGAGAGAACTGTAATAGAAATATCTACTATAAGTAAAGAGCTACCAGTGACTAGTGATTTAGAGCACAAAGTCGACATGTGAACGGCTTGATTATACATGGCTATACTAAAGAGGCGTACATGGCTATTCTACTTTGGAAATTGTTCACATGGCTATTTATACTCTCCCGTACCCCCAACTAATACACAAGGATCCAAACAGGTTATGTTATGATTCTATGTAACAGCCTCCGAAGGGTAGTAGACCCCGAAGGTGATAGACCCCGAAGGTAATAGGCCCCGAAGGTGATAGACCCCGAAGGTAATAGACCCCGAAGGTGATACATAGTAGTCCCAAAAATAGGGATTCTGATAGACCCAGTAAATGGGATAAGGATTCAAAGAAGACTCTGTGATCATATGAGTATATGTCACAAGTGATCAAAGAACCAAAGAAGCATATGATACGCTATGTAAGTGAAACGCACAGAACATAGAGTACCTGATGCTCCTTGAAGGGATAACATCTCAAGAAGGGATCCATATAGTACTAATCCGTGTGACCAACGTGACAGTATCAAGTAAAGTAATTTAATACAGGAAATAATTCTAAGCAGGATATGAAATGATCAGAGAATGTACTCACCTCGTATCTGAATGTCTGAAGTAAATGTACTGTCCGAGATGAGATACCTGACTCTAGTTAGAGCAACACAAGTCAAGATGTATACAGGGGATGATAAATGTAATCTACTATGCATCTGCATGATGTCTAGGCCAAACTAGACCAAAGTGAACTCTCGGTCAACTCTAGTCAACTAGACTGGTCAAACTAGGTCAAGCCTAAGCCAAACAAGTCTCACTAAGCCTAACCAGCCTATTCTAGCAAGCACATACCACATCTAGGCTATACAAGTCAACTGCACACCTATACTGGCATTTAAGCCATATACATAGGCTGTATCACATAGGGTACATCCCATAGGCTATGTGCCATATAGGCCATATCATATATAGGCCAATACATTATATATCTATATACACATATAATATGTATACCAATAGTAATATCTATTTCACATTATAATACATATAGGAATCATGCACATTCAATATAACTTATAGCTATGTAGGAAACTAGATACATGTACACATACCTATACAACATATATTAAAATGGGAAGAAGGAATTTTAGAAAGTGTAATGTGTGTGTGTGTGGAAATTTGTGAGATGTGAGAGTGTTATATGGCATATAAATACATGTGTGTGTGGGGATGAGCATGAGGGAAAGTAGAGTGTTAGGAATCATGGCAGTGTGTGATATGAACCTGTGCACATACACATCAGTCGAATACACATCCATATCATCCTACATACTCATTTCAGCCTTACATAGATATACATGGATACATATATTAGCATTCATTCTAAATAGGAAGGGGAAGGAAAAGAAGGAAGATAAGGACTGGTTTTGGACAGCTACTAGGCTAGCAATGGGGCTGAATTATCAAGGAATGGACTGAATATACTAAACCTTAAAGGTCCCTCACTTGATACCAGTAATAGAAAAAATTGAACATTAAATCTTCAAGGACTGATCCTGTGCTATACAGGACAAAATCATGTGGAGGTGAAATTAATGTAAGAAAGAAAATAGGACTGAACTATGATTCAAACAATGCAAATTAACATGTAATGAGTGAAATGACAGGAAAATAACAGTGTAACAGTTAAGATAGGTTCCAACTCCAAGCTAGAAATCCCAAACAACCCAAGTCAGTTCACTGTGTGTGTGTGTGAATTTGAGGAATGTGTAAATAGGTGAAGTGTAATGTGTCAATGTGGCACATGCTTGTGTGTGTAGGAATTTCCACATGGTTGTCAAGATTAAAGAACAGTATATGTATGCATGAACTGAACTAACCTGTGTGTAATCAACCATCCCATAGAACCCTCTACTAAACTCTAAACTTGCATATGACTGAATCAAGTTCTCAGGTTATACTGTTTACACAGGGAAATTCTCAGTTATTGCCTACATACATATTTACATATATTCAAATATGCATTCAGATTTAGATTTATGAAAAGAAAAAGGAAATCAACATTTAAACCTACACACTAATCTCAGGTTTTTGGGTATAAAACTGGAGATGACAGTTTCATAACCCCATCAATCCAAATTGAAACCTGTCATCCAAATCCCACACAAATTATAACTAAACTCAATGTAAACTATTATACAGGTATTCTAATTAATATGGCAGTTTATATAACATCACATATCAATTGAAAGAAAAGGACAGAAAATCAAATCAGGATTTGAAAACAGGGTTCTCAGATTTCAGTCATGTGGGTATATGTACTGATTTCAGTAAATAGCATTAGTATACCAATTCAGTGATGTACAGGTTGTAGTGTCAGGAATATATGTGTTCATATCAAAGTTCAGGTTCATGTGTATATATAAAAATGGTGTCCAGATAAACAAAGTGTAATTGATCTCAATTCAGTTCAAACTTCAATCCCAGGTAATTAGATGGTTTTCATTTGGATCTGGATTGAACATTCGGGATACTGAACCAGTAAACCAATGTATCAGTCAATCCAAAGAATCCAACACAACATATCCAAAGCCAAATCGAAAACCCCATAACCCAGAGTTCCTAATCAAATACAACATACATAATGAACTGATCATGGTAATTTAAACCATTAGCAAAACAGTAAAAAAGAATACAATTAAACTCAAAACAGAATCAGTAGATGAGTGACAGTGTTCAGTAGGAATTGCAAATTTTTGAGTTCAAAGTCACACCTAAAAACCAAACAAAGGGGTGGTAATTAGTGACATACACGTGAGGGTATATGAGAGTGTCCTCGTGTCCAAAAATTAGACACGAAACGTGTTCCAATCAACTGCACAAACACAGACCCAAACAATGCACCACAATCGTCGTGCACTTATGCACGCGCATGTAACACGCGACACACGACACGACACGACACGACACGTGCTCGTGTCCAAGGGTTCACCTAGGATAGACCTAGGTCTGACACACACTGTACTGTGTCCACGAGTCCTACAGACATGATACGACACGCGTATCAGTGGTGTCTGTGCACTCGCACAGCAGCCCGCGCGCGACAGCGCGCGACCCTTGCGAGCTTAAAGCTCCGTGCACAGTCTACGAGACACTCCCAAATTTTGGGAGTGTGGTCGCAGACAATGCCCCAAGGTTCACCCCAAAAATTAGGACACGACGTGTCATGTGTCTCGTGTTCTAGCCCCCGATAGGCAGGACACAGGCTATGGCTCGTGCTGCATGTCCAAGGCTAAAAACGCGACACAAACGGACACAAAACACCAAACATCCTTCACAAACATTCATACACACACCTAGATCTACAAACCTATGTAATTAGTTTTACAAAAATTGAAAATCGAATCCTTAGTGGCATTTCTACAAACACCTAGGTTTCCTATTGGATACGTGTCCGATACGGACACGAAATGGACACAAAACTTAGCAATACCTATACCAGTAGTTAGGGTATTCCTAGGGCTTCCTATTCATGCTATTAAATCTCTATTTTATGGAGAGGATTAGGAATTACCTAGGTGTGTAAAAAAGCCCAAAAAGCTTCAAAGAGGGGTGTTTCTCTTGCCACCCAAGCTCCTCCAAATTGCTCCTCCACTGAAATTTCTCACCATAGTCAGGAAATACACAGAGATTAGGATCTATTGCAAGAAATTAGAAGAAAAAAGGAGTTGAAATGGAGAAGTTATGGATTGGGAAAGAAAGGGTTTTACCTCTATTTCCAAACTTTGCTATTTCCTAAAGGAGGCTAGCCCTAAGTGGTAGAGACATTAAATCGGAGTGGGGATGATCATAATGACCAGCCATGGGCTGATTAGAATTAGGGTTAGCTACTTGGGTGGGCCTATGGGCTTTAAGTCTCAAGTCATTAATCATGACTTATGAAGTCATAAGCCATATTAGTCAAATCAACTCCAACTCTCTCCAAACAAGTTCCAATGGCTTAACCCTCACTAAATTAGGTCAAACCAAGTTTACTTAACCTAACCAAGTGGTCTTAACCTAGGTTAGTCATTAGGTTTGCCTTCTAGTCAACACTAGTCAACCCTCAATTAAACAATTCCAAAATAAATTCTAAAAAATTCCCATAAATTCAAATAAATTATAATAAATCCAAATAACCCTAAAATGTCAAAAATACCCTGATCACATGGCTAGGCTCTAGGGTAGGCAGTCTCTACTGTTCACTAGCACAACACCAAATCATAAGTCATGATTTAAATAGTTTTAAAAAAATTATTAAAAATCACCAAAAATTATATTAAAATTTTAAATACCATAATTAAATAAATTAAATACAAAATTTCAAAATTACCCTCATCTGGAAAAATGGGTGTTACAATCCTACCCACCTTATAAAAATTTCGTCCTCGAAATTAAGATGGTAGCAGGCCTTCTAGGTCAAACACCCCACAAACAAAGTCTCAAACATACCGTCAGATAATCATATGCGTCTGTCCAAATCATGATACTCAGAATCTTCGTCGTGCTAGTGAGCAAGGCTACGATAATCACAGAGTCCTCGACTAAGGCACATACCTCTAGAATCATGGTATTTAAAATTTTCGTATTGCCGCATGCTTGGCAGCGAAAACCTTAAATTCGCACACCCAAAAAATACGTCCTAAATCTGATTATATGTCCTCACTATGCCAGCTAAACACGACTATCGAAGATTCTAGATTCCATAACTGGGTGACCTAGCCTATATGATTTATCTCAGAAGAAATCAAACTTAACACAAGAACAACAGGACAAAATTGATAAATCAAAAAGAAACAGAGGGAATCAAGATTTCAAGGTAGTTATAAGAGGCAATTGCAGAATTTGAGTCAAAAGAACGGAACCTGCAACTAGATCTCCAACGGCCTGAGCATCCTCGACTGTCCTGGAGAAAGCTCGCCCTTGCTGGCCTCCCCTGGCCTGCTGTTGATGCTGCATGTACCTCTACTGCTGAGTCGGTAAAGGTAATCCCCTCTGCTGGCCTACCGGGGCCCTAGCTCCTGCTCCCTGAACTGTCTGTCCTGATGATTCGGGACACTCTCTCAAACGATGATCGGATCCTCCGCAAAGCAAACATCTGCCCAGCCTCTTCCGGCATTCGCCCCAATCGTGCCCTGGTCTCTTGCAAAAAGGGCAAATGATAACAAGCTGCTGTCCCGAGGTCTGCTGCTGCCTCTGCGGCTGCTGCGCCTGCTGAAAGGGTACATGGTCTTGAAACTGCTGCTGCTGAAGGTAGACCCTCGGCTGCTGGTACTGCTGTTGAAACTGTAGAAGTAGCATCTGCTGCTGGAACTGTAGAGGTAGCATCTGCTGCGGATACTGCTGCTGAATCTGCAAGCGGGGCATCTGATGTGGATACTGCTGCTGAATCTGTAGGTGGGGCCTCTTGGCCGGGCCTGCACTGCCACTAGCTCCCTGAGTGTCTCGCGTCCTCTTCTCCTTCAGCCTAAGATCGTCCTCCGCTGTCATGGCTCCTACCAGAATTTGCTCGAAAGTGGCATCGCGGCCGCTCTTGGTATATGACTTGATCTCCTTGATCAAACCCCTGCGGAACCTCCTCGCCTTCCCGACCTCGGTAAGGTCCTCGATGAATCTGCTCAAACGGCTGAACTCTCCAGCGTACTCCTCAACGGTCTGGTTCCCTTGAACCAAACTCTCGAACTGCGCCTCCAAAGCACGGAGTGCGGTATCGGGAAAGAATTTCTCCATGAACAGTTTCTTGAACGCTGCCCAAGTCTGACCGGCTGTACCAATCCTTGGGTCCGTCTGGTACCAGGTACGGGCCAAGTCCTGCATCTGACTGGCGGCTGTCTCAATCTGTAATCCTGCTGGTATCTGTGCCAATCGGAATATCTCCTCAATGTGCTCTATCCAATTGTCAGCGTATATGATGCCCTCTGTACCCTTGAAGTCTCGAGGTCCCATCTTCTTGAAGGAATGGATGTCTGGAGTCCTCGGCTGATGCGGCTGCATCTGGCCTCCCTGTGACTGAGCAGCTACCAGCTCCACTGTCGTCCTGACCAACTGGTGAGTATCTAGTATGCTCTGTCGGATATCAGCAGACTGGCTCTGCTGTATCTGTTGCTGAAACTCTATGAATCGTTGGAAGAGGGTAAACATCTGAGCCGCATCTACTGTCCCTGAAGGTAACTGCTGCTGGTACATATCTGGAACGACGGGAAAAGACCTCTGGACAGGTGGAGGTGCACTCCCAAAAGCTGCAGAAGCTCCTATATGAGCAGAGATAGGGGGTACTGTGGTCCCAGCGTCCACAATCAGGCGAGGGGTGGTAGGCCTCTCACCAGCGTCTGCTGGGCCAGAGTGATGCGATCGTGTCTCAATCACCATCCTGGAGACAGATCAAACAAGAAATCAATACTGGGATAGAATCGATAATTCAAGGGAGGACAGTTATCCAAGGAAGCAAATTTTCAACAGGAATTTAGATGACAGGAATCCAGTTTAAGAGTTTTTCCTAATGTGATTGAGTACCTCAAAAATATTCTAATCCTACTGCAGGCTGTAGTGGTAGTCTAGTTCGAATACCACTACACAAACTCGACCTGCATGGGCCACCACTAAAAACGTGTCACGACCCGCACCCATTGTGAGGGTACGAGAGCGTAACAACGTCCAGCCTACGCCGCAGTGTCGGCAGTAGAACGCTGTTCTAGGTCATGAACTATAACTAACATAATAGAATACTCTCCCAAAAGGAGGCCAACACAGAGGTATAACTCAATCACAATCTATAGATAGAAAATGGCACGATGAAATAGATAAGGAAATCCTCAACTGAGGTACAACAGAAAAGAAATACAAGTCTTATCATCTCTAAAATATACAACTCTGAAACAAGAACAACAACTAAATATAAAATGGAAAACAGTCTAAGCTATCTATACTAAGCAAGGTATCGTCCTCAGCAGCTGCCTGAACCTCCCCAGGGGTCCAGATCGCGAGTGTCATCTAGGCAAGCTCCAGTAAGGGGTGCAGGGTTCCTCATCATCCTCTGTAAAATTTTCAACAGGTCCAGTCAGAACGGGAGCGAGCACAATACATCTCAACAGTTCATAGCAGGTTAGAAAATATAATCATGCAGTAAAGTAAGATATAGATACTGAAGAAATATAGTATGTAAACAGGGAGAGAGAACTGTAATAGAAATATCTACTATAAGTAAAGAGCTACCAGTGACTAGTGATTTAGAGCACAAAGTCGACATGTGAACGGCTTGATTGTACATGGCTATACTAAAGAGGCATACATGGCTATTCTACTTTAGAAATTGTTCACATGGCTATTTATACTCCCCCGTACCCCCAACTAATACACAAGGATCCAAACAGGTTATGTTATGATTCTATGTAACAGCCTCCGAAGGGTAGTAGACCCCGAAATAGACCCCGAAGGTAATAGGCCCCGAAGGTGATAGACCCCGAAGGTAATAGACCCCGAAGGTGATACATAGTAGTCCCAAAAATAGGGATTCTGATAGACCCAGTAAATGGAATAAGGATTCAAAGAAGACTCTGTGATCATATGAGTATATGTCACAAGTGATCAAAGAACCAAAGAAACTTATGATACACTATGTAAGTGAAACGCACAGAACATAGAGTACCCGATGCTCCCCGAAGGGATAACATCTCAAGAAGGGATCCATATAGTACTAATCCGTGTGACCAACATGACAGTATCAAGTAAAGTAATTTAATGCAGGAAATAATTCTAAGCAGGATATAAAATGATCAGAGAATGTACTCGCCTCGTATCTGAATGTCTGAAGTAAATGTACTGTCCGAGATGAGATACCTGACTCCTAGTTAGAGCAACACAAGTCAAGATGTATACAGGGGATGATAAATGTAATCTACTATGCATCTGCATGATGTCTAGGCCAAACTAGACCAAAGTCAACTCTCGGTCAACTCTAGTCAATTAGACTGGTCAAACTAGGTCAAGCCTAAGCCAAACAAGTCTCACTAAGCCTAACCAGCCTATTCTAGCAAGCTCATACCACATCTAGGCTATACAAGTCAACTGCACACCTATACTGGCATTCAAGCCATATACATAGGCTGTATCACATAGGGTACATCCCATAGGCTATGTGCCATATAGGCTATATCACATATAGGCCAATACACTATATATCTATATACACATATAATATGTATACCAATAGTAATATCTATTTCACATTATATTATATATAGGAATCATACACATTCAATATAACTTATAGCTATGTAGGAAACTAGATACATGTACACATACCTATACAACATATATTAAAATGGGAAGAAGGAATTTTAGAAAGTGTAATGTGTGTGTGTGGAAATTTGTGAGATGTGAGAGTGTTATATGGCATATAAATACATGTGTGTGTGGGGATGAGCATGAGGGAAAGTAGAGTGTTAGGAATCATGGCAGTGTGTGATATGAACCTGTGCACATACACATCAGTCGAATACACATCCATATCATCCTACATACTCATTTCAGCCTTACATAGATATACATGGATACATACATTAGCATTCATTCTAAATAGGAAGGGAAAGAAAAAGAAGGAAGATAAGGACTGGTTTTGGACAGCTACTAGGCTAGCAATGGGGCTGAATTATCAAGAAATGGACTGAATATACTAAACCTTAAAGGTCCCTCACTTGATACCAGTAATAGGAAAAACTGAACATTAAATCTTCAAGGACTGATCCTGTGCTATACAGGACAAAATCATGTGGGGGTGAAATCAATGTAAGGAAGAAAACAGGACTGAACTATGATTCAAACAATGCAAATTAACATGTAATGAGTGAAATGACAGGAAAATAACAGTATAACAGTTAACATAGGTTCCAACTCCAAGCTAGAAATCCCAAACAACCCAAGTCAGTTCACTGTGTGTGTGTGTGTGAATTTGAGGAATGTGTAAATAGGTGAAGTGTAATGTGTCAATGTGGTACTTGCTTGTATGTGTAGGAATTTCCACATGGTTGTCAAGATTAAAGAACAGTATATGTATGCATGAACTGAACTAACCTGTGTGTAATCAACCATCCCATAGAACCCTCTACTAAACTCTAAACTTGCATATGACTGAATCAAGTTCTCAGGTTATACTGTTTACACAGTGAAATTCTCAGTTATTGCCTACATACATATTTACATATATTCAAATATACATTCAGATTTAGATTTATGAAAAGGAAAAGGAAATCAACATTTAAACCTACACACTAATCTCAGGTTTTTGGGTATAAAACTGGAGAGGACAGTTTCATAACCCCATCAATCCAAATTGAAACCTGTCATCCAAATCCCACACAAATCATAACTAAACTCAATGTAAACTATTATACAGGTATTCTAATTAATATGGCAGTTTATATAACATCACATATCAGTTGAAAGAAAAGGACAGGAAATCAAATCAGGATTTGAAAACAGGGTTCTCAGATTTCAGTCATGTGGGTGTGTGTACTGATTTCAGTAAATAGCATTAGTATACCAATTCAGTGATGTACAGGTTGTAGTGTCAGGAATATATGTGTTCATATCAAAGTTCAGGTTCATGTGTATATATAAAAATGGTGTCCAGATAAACAAAGTGTAATTGATCTCAATTCTGTTCAGACTTCAATCCCAGGTAATTAGATGGTTTTCATTTGGATCTGGATTGAACATTCGGGATACTGAACCAGTAAACCAATGTATCAGTCAATCCAAAGAATCCAACACAACATATCCAAAGCCAAATCGAAAACCCCATAATCCAGAGTTCCTAATCAAATGCAACATACATAATGAACTGATCATGGTAATCTAAACCATTAGCAAAACAGTAAAAAAGAATACAATTAAACTCAAAACAGAATCAGTGGATGAGTGACAGTGTTCAGTAGGAATTACAAATTTTCGAGTTCAAAGTCACACCTAAAAACCAAACAAAGGGGTGGTAATTAGTGACATACACGTGAGGGTATATGAGAGTGTCCTTGTGTCCAAAAATTGGACACAAAACGTGTTCCAATCAACTGCACAAACACAGACCCAAACAATGCACCACAATCGTCGTGCACGCGTGCACGCGCATGTAACACGCGACACACGACACGACACGACACGTGCTCATGTCCAAGGGTTCACCTAGGATAGACCTAGGTCTGACACACACTGCACTGTGTCCACGAGTCCCACAGACACGATACGAAACGCGTATCAGTGGTGTCTGTGCACTCGCACAGCAGCCCGCGCGCGACAGCGCGCGACCCGTGCGAGCTTAAAAGCTCCGTGCACAGTCCACGAGACACTCCCAAATTTTGGGAGTGTGGTCGCAGAAAATGCCCCAAGGTTCACCCTAAAAATTAGGACATGACGTGTCCTGTGTCTCGTGTTCTAGCCCCCGAAAGGCAGGACACAGGCTATGGCTCGTGCTGCGTGTCCAAGGCTAAATATGCGACACAAACGGACACAAAACACCAAACATCCTTCACAAACATTCATACACACAACTAGATCTACAAACCTATGTAATTAGTTTTACAAAAATCGAAAATTGAATCCATAGTGGCATTTCTACAAACACCTAGGTTTCCTATTGGATACGTGTCCGATACGGACACAAAATGGACACAAAACTTAGCAATACCTATACCAATAGTTAGGGTATTCCTAGGGCTTCCTATTCATGCAATTAAATCTCTATTTTATGGAGAGGATTAGGAATTACCTAGGTGTGTGAAAAAGCCCAAAAAGCTTCAAAGAGGGGTATTTCTCTTGCCACCCAAGCTCCTCCAAATTGCTCCTCCACTGAAATTTCTCACCATAGTCAGGAAATACACAGAGATTAGGATCTATTGCAAGAAATTAGAAGAAAAAAAAGAGTTGAAATGGAGAAGTTATGGATTGGGGAAGAAAGGGTTTTACCTCTATTTCCAAACTTTGCTATTTCCTAAAGGAGGCTAGCCCTAAGTGGTAGAGACATTAAATAGGAGTGGGGATGATCATAATGACCAGCCATGGGCTGATTAGAATTAGGGTTAGCTACTTGGGTGGGCCAATGGGCTTTAAGTCTCAAGTCATTAATCATGACTTATGAAGTCATAAGCCATATTAGTCAAATCAACTCCAACTCTCTCCAAACAAGTTCCAATGGCTTAACCCTCACTAAATTAGGTCAAACCAAGTTTACTTAACCTAACCAAGTGGTCTTAACCTAGGTTAGTCACTAGGTTAGCCTTCTAGTCAACACTAGTCAACCCTCAATTAAACAATTCCAAAATAAATTCTAAAAAATTCTCATAAATTCAAATAAATTATAATAAATCCAAATAACCCTAAAATGTCAAAAATACCCTGATCACATGGCTAGTCTCTAGGGTAGGCAGTCTCTACTGTTCACTAGCACAACACCAAATCATAAGTCATGATTTAAATAGTTTTAAAAAAATTATTAAAAATCACCAAAAATTATATTAAAATTTTAAATACCATAATTAAATAAATTAAATACAAAATTTCAGAATTACCCTCATCTGGAAAACTGGGTGTTACAAAGCCGATGACAATTCGCCTTCCCAAAATAAATCGACAGTCGAGCGCTAAGCCGGGGACTGCTAGCTAGCCAACAACTCCCCGCCTAGCTCCGAGCACCAAACTGGTGGTCGCTAGTACGCCAACGACTCCAAGTTCTACTCCACCTATGGAGCCCCTGATGATTAAGCTGCCCAAGTCATCCTCTCAGTCTTCATTGACACAGGGGGTGGCTGAAGAAGAGTCAGAGCTGGCCATGTATGTGGTTGCTCACACTGGTGTCCCATCCGCAGATGATATATTCCCGCTGGAAAAGATACCTTACTTCATCAATAAAGGGTTATCTTTGAACTACCTAGAGCTTAATAAGCTTTGTAGAATGTATGCTATGGAACACGGTATAGGCACCCACCTGCACACACAGGTGACAAGTGTCTACACCGCAAACCAACTTACTCCAGTGGAAGACGCTTATCGCCTAATCGAGGGAGAGGATCATCCAATCATCTTCGGTCGGAAGAATGATCCACCACCTTTCAGGATAGAAGCAGTTGATCTCGAACCCGACACTGGGAGACTGCCACTTTATCTGTATAGTTTCCGATCTAAGTACCTCATGCAAAAACAGGGGTTTGATCTGGAAATTATGCCAGGCTTGAACTACGGTACTAGACGACGGTTACCCTTACAATTTCTTGTTCCAGCTGGAAAACCATAGGATTACTACAACAAGAACAGATGTGGGCTAGGTTATGTTACACCCGCGATGATCCCTGAAAGCTCGGATGAGGAATGCGACTGGCATTCACACTCAACCGGATCACCAACTTCTGATTCGGATGTCAGCACCGGAGAAGTATTCAGACAAGTCTTGTCTGTCAATATGGCATTTGCCGACGCCTATGAAGAAGATAAAGACATTCCTGAACTTCTTGAGTTAGAGCCGTGGGCACAACAGCTAGATGCACAATGGGAGAAGCGGTTCGAGCAAAGAGAGCCTCCCACCGAAGATGAGGTTGTGCAAGTCGATCTTGGTGATGAGTCTTCTCCAAAGCCTATCTTCGTCAGCAAAAGTCTGACAAACGAAGAGCGAGAATCGCTACTACAACTCGTCAGAGAATACATCAACGTGTTCGTCTGGAGCTACGAAGACATGCCAGGACTAAACCTCGAGGTTGCACTTCACAAACTCAACATCCGTCCGGACGTAAAATCGGTAAAGCAACAGCAACGACGGTTCCGCCCCGACATCATGAATGCCATTGAAGCCGAGGTTAACAAACTGATAGCCAGCGGCTTCATCCACGATGAACAGCATCCAGACTGGGTCGCCAACATAGTACTAGTCCTCAAGAAGAATGGAAAGATTCGAATCTGCATCGACTTTCACAATCTTAATGAGGCGTGTCCTAAGGATGAGTTCCCCCTCCCTATCACTGATATCATGATTGACAACACCTGCAGCTTTGAGCATATGTCATTCATGGATGGTTTCTCGGGGTACAACCAAATCAAGATGTTCCCTGATGATGAAAAGCACACATCATTCCGAACACCAATTGGCACATACTGCTACACAGTCATGCCTTTTGGTTTAAAGAATGCTGGCACCACCTATCAAAGAGCTATGAGCGTCATCTTTAGAGACCATTTGTGGAAGACAGTGGAATGCTACGTCGACGACATCGCCGTCAAGAGCTACTATAAAAAGATCATCTGCATGATCTTAGGACGGTGTTCGACCTGATGCGTGCGCACAATTTAAAAATGAATCCTACAAAATCCTTCTTGGGCGTATCCAGCAAGAAGTTCTTGGGTTTTATCATTACTGACCAGGGAATCCACATAGACCCTGAGAAGACGAAGGCAATCATGGAGATGGGTCCTCCGAGAAATCTCTGCAAACTCAGAGGCCTTCAAGGGAGGCTGGCCTACATCAGAAGGTTTATCTCTAACCTCTCCGGACGATGTCAACCATTCACCCACCTCATGAAGAAGGGTGTTTCATTCGTATGGGATGAAGAATGCCAGCGCGCCTTCGACAGCATCAAAGAATATCTGTCGAACCCTCCAGTCCTGGTAGCCCCGGTTGCTGGAAAACCATTCCTGCTCTATGTGCGAGCAATGGAGCATTCTCTTGGTGCTTTTCTAGCACAAAATAATGATGCGGGCCATGAGCAGGCTATATATTACCTCAGCCGAATGATGATGGGGCCGGAACATCGATACACTACCGTGGCGAAGGAGTGCCTTGCTCTGGTGTTTGCCATTCAGAAGACGCGACACTACGTCACGGGACAAACCATCTATGTCGTATCAAGAGTTAACCCCCTCAGGGTCCTCATGACCAAGCCAGGCGCACTCAGCTCCCTCCTCGCTACCTGGGCAATATTATTGTCTTCCTACCACATGATCTTCGTCCCACAGAAGACCGTTAAAGGTCAAGCTTTGGCAGACTTTTTAGCAGCTCATCTAGGTTCGGAGTCAACCAGAATAGACGAGGAAATTCCAGATGAGGTTGCCGATTCAAATGTGGCCTCCCATGATACTGTATGGCGAATGTTCTTCGACAGCGCTTCTAGAACTGGGCCCAAGGGCAACATCGTCGCTGGAGTCGAAGTGGTGCTGATTTCTCCCTCCGGGCTGGTGATCAATCGGGCTTATTCCCTCATGGATCCTTGTTCAAACAATATGGCCGAGTACAATGCTTTGGTCATTGGCCTCCGACTTGCGAAGGAGCTAGGGGTAGAGTACCTTGAAGCATATGACGATTCGCAGCTAATCGTTAACCAGATCCGGGGCTCATACGAAGTGCGTCATGGAGACATGATCCCCTATCACCAAATAGCGATTGACATCATCTCGTCCTTGGAGGGGTTCTTCATAGAACAAGTTCCCAGGCTCCAGAACATTGAAGCCGATGCCCTAGCAGGCCTTGCAGCTTCCTTAGCAGTTTCGAATCATGCTCACCACTTGGTTGACATAATAGGCCGTGAATTGGTCTGTCCCAAGGACAATGTTCAATGTGTTGAGAGTTACTCCGCTCTGACTGTCGACGAAGCATCAGACTGGAGACAACCATTCATCGACTTCGTTGTCTACGACATCCTGCCAGAAAATCCGAAGGAAGCCACTTCTATCAGAAGGCGTTCTCTCAGATTCTTCTATGATACGGAGACAAAAATTCTATATCGACGATCATACGATGGATTACTGCTTCGGTGTCTGTCAAATACAGAAGCCAAAGAAGTCGTACGTGAAGCTCATGATGGCATCTGTGGGGCCCATCAGCCTGGCCCGAAACTACAGGATCGCCTTCGCCGAATGGGCTATTACTGGCCCACGATGGTTGCCGATACGATAGACTATGCAAGAAAGTGCAAATCTTGCCAAGTCCATGCAGATTTCATCCACCAGCCATCCGAGTTTCTACATCCGACGGTGGCATCCTGGCCATTCGAAGCAGGGGGAATGGACATCATTGGTCCGATCACTCCGCCTTCATCCCGAAGACACCGCTTCATACTCGCAATCACAGATTACTTCTCCAAATGGGTGGAGGCTATTTCGCTGGCAGAAGTTAAGAGAATATACTGTCCGAGGAGTGGTGTCTGTCACCTATAGAACAGTACAAGTCACAACAAGTCTAAAATAAGAAAATAGACTGCTACAATGCATCTACATGAAGTTTAGGGTCAATCTCGGCTAAAGTCAACCTTTGGTCAACTCTAGTCAACCCTAACAGTCAAACTAGGTCAATTCTAGTCTAATTAAGTCAAACTAGGTCAAACGAGGTTAAACTTGGTCAAACTAGTCTAGGTTGGTCAAACCTAGGCTTAACCAGTCAATTCTAGGCCAACTAGCTAAATACCATACAAGTCACCTAGCCTAGTGATACACAAGTGTATCCACCACATGCCATGGCCAACTACCTAGGCCATGGGCCAAATACACATGGCTAATGAGATCCCTGCCTCATAAACCACTACATATTCACTTAGGCTAGTACAACTATTTACCCACAATATATATATATATATATATATATATATATATATATATATATGTAAATACACATACATGTAGATTAGGAAATATCTATATCTATATATATATATATATAATATATATATATATATATATATATATATATATATATATATATATATATATATATATATATAAAGGGATATATATATATATATATATATATATATATATATATATATATATATATATATATATATATATAATGTGTGTGTGATATGAGGCTAGTGCAATGTGAGAGTGTAAATCATATGGGTGTGAGTGTGGAGTTAAACTCATGTGTGTGTGTGTGTGAAATTCTGACTTGTGTGTGACAGTAAATAGGAGATCAAATGTGTGTGTGTTAGAGTATCTTGTGTGTATGTGTGTGTGTTAGGAATGTGAGAGGAAATGTGAGGGTGTGAGCCAATGCATGTGTGTGTGTGTGCAAGCATATGTGTGTGTGTGATTGTGTGGGTATCATAGAGGAGTGCAATGTGAGGAAAACAGAATGTGTCATGGGTGGCCTGTGTGTGTAGATGATTCCAGTTGTGTGTGTCAAGTGTGGAGGGGTGTGAGTTAATTTTGAAATTCAATCTCAGGTTCAGTTTTCCTGAACTTGTGACAAGAAAACCCCAACTCAATATGCAAAACTCAAACCAATGGTTCCCTTTCATTAACACAATCCAAGTGAACTTGGACAACCCATATCAAACATGTAGATAAGTCCCATTCACCATTCAATCATCACAAAACAGGGAAGGAGTTGGAATCAAATTTAGAAAAAAAAATATTCAACCCTACCTATCAGTCACATGGGAGAAATCAGGATTTCGACCCTAAAAGCATCATAAAACCACAAGTATCATGCCTAATGGAAACCTAAACTCAGTTTTCAATATACAAAGAAAACTCTAACATTACCAATATTATCAATTCATTCTCAGATTATAACAGTTCTCAGGTTACAATGTAAGGTTCTCAGGTTTAACAGATGCCAAGTGTGTCTCAGTGCACAAACAGTGATTATGGTGTCTGTGTACAGGGAACAATGTGACAGGAAATGTGTCCTTGTGTGTGTAGGGGTTTGCATTTAGGTTTAGGTGTGTGTGTGTATGTGAGATGAAACAGTGTGCTAACAAGTGAAAACAGGATTAAATCTCAGTTTAGTCTATAGGTTCAATCCCTATAATGGAATTCGAATAAACATTGAACTAAACCTATAGTTCTCAAACGAAACTACAACTCAACTTGTATCCTAGAAGTATAATAACATACACATATAATCTCAGAAAGAAATGAGAAATCAAATTTAATTCTTCACAAATCGAAATGAAAAAAAACAGAAAAAAACAGGAAAGTATCAGAATAACAGTGTTCTAACAGTGTACAAAGGGGAATTCGAAAATTGGAATTCAAATCTCCATCAAAAGTACAATTAAAGGGTTGGTAATTGATAATATATATGTGAAGCTACTATAGGATGTATTCGTGTCCAGGAATTGGACACGAATCGTGTCTAGAATGCAATACGAACACAGAACCTAACAGTGCACAAATAAGCATCATGCACGCGTGCACGCGCGTATAACACGCGACACACGATACGACACGACACGTGGGTGTGCACCTAGGTTCTCCTAGGGTAGGTCTAGGTCTGTGTCGGCCTGAAACGTGTCCACGTGACACATAGGTACGACACGAACCCCGTGTCAGCAACGCCTGTGCGCGTGCGCAGCCGCCTGTGCGCGACAGCGCGCGGCCAGTGCCGGGGCGATTGCGCCACGCACACTCCACGAGATGCTCCCAAATTTTGGGAGCATGGTCGCAGACGTTGCCCCATGAATCCCACAAAAATTCAGGACACGGCGTGTCCTGTGTCGAGAGATATGCCCCCCGAGATACAGGACACGGCCTACAGGCCCGTGCTGCGTGTCCACGTGCAAAAACACGACACAAAAGGACACAAAACACTAGGATACCTTCACAAAAATTGATACACACATCAAGATCTACAAATCCATGCAATTACATTTCAAAAATATGAAAATTTATTCCTATGTGACATTTCTACAAACACCTAGTATACCTATCATGATACGTGTTCGATACGGATACGAAATGGACACAAATTGTGCCCAAATTTTGGGGACAGCTAGGAAACCCTAAAACCTAACCTTATATGCAAAGAAATCAGGAAAAAACTATAAGTTTAGATGATTTACCTATTGAGTATCAAAACTCAAGAAAAGCTTCAAAGAGGGGATTCCAAATGATAACTCCAAATCTCCAGATGGCATGCAAACTGAGGTGCTCCTCCAAAATCAGTATATAAACATAAATTAGATGTCACGACCCGCACCCAGTTTTCGAACGCGAGCTCGTGAGCAAGCCAGCTACGTATCGAGCGGACTCCAGCCCGACTCGAGTACGTATAAGCTGTCAAGGTCATGGGTATTATGTCTAATCTAAAGTGTATCTCAATCCACATGAATCATATAAAACAAGAATGAACAATTATGGGTCGTGGTCTGTAGCCCATTAGCATATTGTTCGATTAGACTCCAAGAATGACATAAGTCTATAAATAAGCAGAGTATATCATGGTACTGAATATGAAGCACGAAAAGATAGTAAAGAAATATCACAAGCAATACCTGTATCAAACATCACAATCCTCTACCATCCTGCTCTGCTAACTAACTCCATGCAATCGCTAAACCTGAAGAGATCATCATGTCCTCAGAGGACTAGCAAGATACATAAAACATGCCTATCTAACAGTTTAATCATGCAGTAATATATATAGGATATAAACAGGAACTAGACAGGAACTGACATCTGGCAACTGACAGGTAACTATGAACATGGACACGGGATCAAGTATGCATAAATGAACTGCTGGTAGATCAATGGATAACCAACCCTCGCCCCGATTGTGGACTCGCAGGTCAGTTTCAAGAAAAGTCACCCTCGCCCCGATTGTGGACTCGCAGGTGCAAAGGCAACCCTCGCCCCGTGTATGGACTCGCAGGTTGTGGAAAAGACAAAGGAATAGCAGTTCACTCACTCATACTTACAAACACGACTCAGTTAAGACACGGGTAAAGACACGACACGACGCATTCACGATACACGAGAGAACCAATCCAATATGAACTAACAAGGCTAACCATGTACAAGAACTATAGCTATACTAGCATGTACGATATACAAATCACAAGTAAAAACCAACCAGTAAAACTATGTAATGATAGAAATATGCATGTAAATAAACTGTAGAGGGAGGCAAGGTATACTTGCCTGGAGGTAGCATGAAGAACCAATAAAATACCGTCAACTGGTATGCCATAAAGTCCAAAATCCACAAATGTCTCCGAAAGCTGAAACAGACATCGCCAACATTCTCAGAATAGTCAAATTAGCTAGGATTGCCTGTCCTTAAGTCCAATTCTGGACACAGGGGCAAAACAGTAATTTCGGGCAAAAATGATGTCCGCCGTTGGACCCGCTTTGCACCAAAAAGTGTGCCAGAGTGAAAGGTCTCTAAAGTCGTCAAACTACATGTCTACGGATCCAGTTTTCCGATACGAACCCAACCGTACGTCCAGAGTTGGATTCTGGCGAGCCGATCTCAGAATGACCCGTTGACCCGGACATTGGGATTCGGTTTGCACGGAAATGCGTGTCGGGACCCATGTCCTCCAAACTCAGAAATTATATATGGATAACCTTATAAAATAAACCCGTAATAAATCATTTATAATAATATAACATTTATGCTCAAGAAACTGTTAGTATTTATATAACAAAAATACATATGAAATATATACTAAATTATTATTATTATAAGGCAAATGTCCAAATGGTCGAAGTAGCTGTTGTTTGATATACAACAGAACAGTTGTAGGCTTAGGGAAGGTTCCATTTGAAAAAGTGTAACTAAGAAGCACTATCACAAATTCGGAAGGGGTAATCTATATTATGCACTTTATATAGTTATTCATTGTTTAAAGTTTAAAAATGAAATAACTAAAGCGATGGAGGGTTAAAGAGAAAATATACCTTAATTATGGCTGCATGCTGCATGCTAGTGTGGACAATTTGAAGAAGTGGCTTTGCTGCTTCTTTACTACTCATTAGCTATTCTTTTACCAACTTCTTCTTTATTATGAATTTGGGTGGCCCCACCCCCATTGATTTACTCATTCTCTAAGAAGAGTAAACCGCAGGCTCTTTATTCTTCTTATTAATTCCTTCTTTCCTTATGCAACCGAACAGCAAGGCTTCGGAGAGAGCGGACGAGACACATGGCTCCAGTAGACACGTGTCTCCGGTAGTTGCATCGATCAAGGTTGGTGCACGCATCGCTCTTCCAGTCAGTAGGATGGCACGGGTAGATCGCTTTGCTTGGTGTAGAGGTCATCTCCTACGCGGAGAGGCTAGGCCGTTCGGCTAAGGTCCGCACAGGAGTAGGCGTCAGCGTATGGTTGGTCCGGTTGGTGAGTCTAGGTTGCCGAGAATGATGTCGCAATCGTGGTCGACGACCAACTGGTGGCGGCTCGTCGTATTCCGCGCGTCATAGAAATCTCGACAAGTTTTCCGGTCGGTCGAGACGTGATGTGGCAGCGTGACTGCCCCGACGGAAGTCGGTGCACGGTTGGTTGTACGACATAGCAGGTGTCGACGCTAGCGGCGAGGGTGAAGGGAGACGGCGCTTGACAAGTCGGTTGGTTCCAAGGCGGAGAAGCTTCGGTCCGATGGTTTGATGCTCCGCACGCAAGCGTTCGCCGTGGCGGCATCGGGTCTCGTACGGGACATCGCTGGGGTCGGCACGAAGGCGAAGTGTGTGGGGTCAGATACGGTGGACCATCGTGGTAGCGGCGGTGGAAAATAAGTTGAGGTCAGGGTTAGGATTTTTTTTTTTAATCCCCCTTATTGCTGCTACATAATTGTACTTATATGGGAAGTGATGGAGCGGTATGTGTTAGTCTGAGGGTTTTGGGCTAAGGAGTTGGGCTCGGGTGAGGGATGGCCTCCTGGCTATCTAAGCCTATCCCAGTTGCACTTCGAAATTGTGTAACTTCATTTCATAGATGTCTTAATTATAAATCTTGTACTTCACATATATTAGTTGTGATAAGACGTAACAATTAACTGATCAGAAAAAATCATTAAGCTTCTCAACCTCTAATTTCCTAAAAGTCTATATGGTACATACTGTTAGATAGTATTCCTTAGACCCCATCCTAGTCCTGTGATCACATATTAAGACTAGTTTCCTACATTGAAAACTATGTAAAGCTCTTGTCCAGTCCATCGCATACTTGTATAAAACTTTAGAAAATCCTCCCATATTCAAGGAAGCATGTCAAAACCTTAATCACAGCCACAGTTGAATGTTCTCCCAATAATCTATGGAGGGTTTAATACTTGTGTCCTCATATACATATGAGATTCCAGGAGATGAGTTCCTGGACATAAGAGTCTGGAGAATATGCCTCAACAAAATATACACACTAAGGAACAAATGCCCCAACAAAATACACATTCACACATATACTATTCTTTTGATAAATAAAAAAAAATTAATAATAACTAATAATAATAAATTATTTATTTTCAATGGCTACGATAATAATATTAATAATAATAAAATATTTCAAAGTTTTCGGGAAGGGGAGCTACATTAGATCCTATTGCAAAAGACTAGGACTAAAAATGAGCTAAAATGAATTAATTAGGAATTTCTAAGGTTGGGAATTTACCTCTTTCTAAACTTGAGATCTATTTCCAAGAGAGGCTAACCCTAAATGAAGGAGGCATTAAATAGGGGTGGAAAACCCTAGGTTGGCTGCAATGGGTGGGTTTAATTTGGTTTTGGGCCTAAGTCATGGGCCTATGGCTTAATCACAAGTCTTAAAATTGATAAATCATAAGTCATTGACTTAAGCCATAAGTCATGAACTAATTTCACTTAAGTAATCCTTCCTACCTTAAAACTAATTCGTAATGACTAAAAGTAGGTTAACTGGAGTTAGACTAGGGTCACCAACTAGGGTTAGTTCTAGGTTAGTCTACAATGTCTCAACTAGTCAAGACTAACATAACACATAGCAATATTTAATTAATATCAAATTCACACAAATTCCTATAAATCATAATAAATTCAAATAAATCCTAAAATGACCAAAATACCCTCTAGGCTAAAATGTACTAGTTAAACATCCTAATCACATGGCTAGGCTCTAAGGTTACACTAGTCAATCACCAAAATCATAAGTCATAATTTAAAATAGTTTTTAAATGATTAAAAATCACCAAAAATCATATGATCATTTAAATATCATAATTAAATAAATTAAAATACAAAATTTTAAAATTACCCTCATTTTAGAAACTTGATGTTACAAGTCTACCCACCTTAGAAAAATTTCGTCCTCGAAACTAAAATGGTAGTAGTCCTTCTAGGTCAAACACCCCACAATCAAAGTCTCAAACATACCGTCAGATAATCATATGCGTCTGTCCAAAATCATGATACTCAGAATCTTCGTCATGCTAGTGAGTAAGGCTACGATAATCATAGAGTCCTCGACTAAGGTACATACCTCTAAAATTATGGTATTTAAAATTTTCGCATTGCCGCATGCTTGGCAGCAAAAACCTTAAATTTCCACACTCGAGAAATACATCTAAAATCTGACTATGTGTCCTCACTATGCCAGCTATTATGACTATAGAAGACTCTAGATCCCATAACTTAGGCGACCTAGCCCATACGACTTATCTCGGAAGAAAACCAAATCGAAAAGAAATGCCAGATTAAAACTTATCAACAAATAAGAAAGCAGATAAGAACAGATGGAATTGAATTTCAAGATAGATATAATGAGACAAGATGGGAATGGAATCGAAAAGAACAGACCCTGTAAGCACCTCTCCCACTGCCTGAGCATCCTCTACTGTCATGGCGTAAGCTCGCCCCTGCTGGCCTCCTCCAGCCTGATGCTGATACTGCACAAATCTCTGCTGCTGTGTCGGTAACGGTCCCCGCTGCTGACCTACCGAAGCCTTGGCTCCTCCTCCTGGTGCTGCTCCTTGTGCTGCTCTGCCTATATACTGGGAACACTCCCTCAGCTGGTGGTCCACTGCTCCACATAGTAGGTACCTGCCCAGCCTCTTCCTGTACTCACCCCATCCATGCCCCGGCTTCTTGCAGTAGGGGCAACTGACTGCCTGCTGTCTGGGCGCCTGATGCTGTCTGGGCTGATGCTGTCCCTGCTGATGGTCCTGATCCTGGAACTGCTGCTGAAACTGATGCTGAACGTGCGACCACTTGGCCGGTCCTCCGCTACTGCTGCCTCCCTGGAAATCTCGCCCCCTCTTGAGCCTAAGCTCAAGATCATCCTCTGCAGCTAAAGCGTCCACCAGGATCTTCTCATAGGTAGCGCTGCGGGCGTTGGTGTAGGACTTGACCTCCTTTACCAAGCCCTTCCGGAACCTCCGGGCCTTCGTCGTCTCCGACAAGTCCTCCATAAATCTGCTCAGGCGGCAGAACTCTCCTGCGTACTCCTCCACGGACTGGCTCCCCTGGACTAGGGCCTCGAACTGGGTCTCGAGGGCTCCCAGCGCTGCGTCTGGAAAGAACTTCTCCTTGAACAGCTTCTTGAATGCTGCCCAAGTCTGTCCTGCTGTACCAACCCTCGGGTCGGTCTGGTACCATGTACGGGCCAGATCCTGCATCATGCTGGCCGCTGCCTCTATCTGGAGCCTCGTCGGGATCTCAGCCAACCTAAAAATCTCCTCCATATGCTCGATCTACTCATCGGCATACAAGTTCCCCTCTGTCCCTCGGACGTCTCTCGGGTGCATCTTCTGGAAATCTTGGATGCCCTTCTCCCGTGGCTGGTACGGCTGCAGGGCTGCCGCTGGCTGAGCTACAACTCTCTCTACTGCGGTCACTGCCAGCTCAATGTCTCGTGTGAGCTCTACTGTGTGCCTCTACTGCTGGGTCTGCTGACCCTCTATGTACTACCGGAAGAAGGATAATAGCTGAAAAGTGTCAACTGTCCCTGCAGGTGGCTGCTGCTGCTGATGAAGTACATCCGGAATTACCGGACTCGGCTCATGCCTCACTGTTGGTGGGGCTCCCCCAAAAGCTGCTGAAATGCCTACCCCAGCTGGCATGACTGGGGCTGCGGTACCAGGGGCTGGCTGCTGAGTATGAGAGGTGGCAGACCTCTCATCGGCGTTCCCCTGGCCCTGGCGATGCGATCTCGTCTCAACCATCCTGGAGACACAGATCAAGAAACAATTGCTGAGAATGAGTCAAAATATCAAGGGAGGACAGTTATATTCAAGGGAGACAATAAGCAGCAAAATATAGATATACGGAATCTGAATAAGAGTTTTTCCTATTTGTGATTGAGTACCTTCAAAAATATCCTAATCCTACTGCAGGCTGTAGTGATACTCTAGTTCGAATACCACTACATAAACTCGACCTGCATGGGCCACCATTAAAAACGTGTCACGACCCGCACCCACTGTGAGGGTACGAGAACGTAACAACGCCCAGCCTACGCCGTAGTGTCGGCGGTAGAACGCTGTCCTAGGTCACAACATCTAACAATATAAGATACCTGAACAGTATATACACTTCGAATGGAGGTGACATAACAGAACAGTCTCAATCACATCTAAGGCAGATACAGAATAGTAAAGGTAGATAGAAAGATCAAAGCACAATGTAAAACAAATAAGAAAAAGAATCTAAGTGTCTAAGATAACAGCTCAAGAACATCCAACTCAATACAAGTCTCTAAATATATACTACATCTCAGAACAACAACTGAAATTCAAATAACACTGCTGAAAGAAAAGCTAAAGCCTAGCTATCTAGCCTAGACTATGGGAGTAGCATCCTGTACTGCAGTTGGGTCCTCTAGAGGAACCAGGTCACATGTGTCGTCTAAGCCTGCTCCGTAATAGGTGGTACATAGGACCTCCTCCTCATCCTCTGTAATATTTTCAACAGGTCCAGTCAGGACAGGAGCGAGTACAGTACATCCCAACAGATCATAGCAGGTTAGAAAATATAATCATGCAGTAAAGTAAGATACATGAACTGAAGAAATACAGTATGTAACAAAGAGAGAACTCTAATAGAAATATCTACTATACATAGAGAACTAATAGTGACTAGTGAGTCAGAGTAAAATATAAACATGTGAATGGCATAGGAGATTCATGACTACAGCTAAGAGAGTGATTCATGACTACAGCTACTTGGATAATATTCACATGTCTAATTCTACTCCCCCATCCCCAATCAATACACAAAGATCTGTTCAAGTTATGTTAAGATTCGTGAAACTTCACATGGCTCATAAAATGAGTGATACGTGAAGGTGATTCATGATGGCTCTGTGAACATGAGAGTACATGTGTCACAAGCGATTCGTGAATCAAAGGAAGCATAGAGATACGTAATGATTCATGAAACGCATAAAACATGCAGTATCCGATGCTCCCGAGGGAGATAACATCTTATAAAAAGATCCATATAGTACCAATCCGTGTGACCAATGTGACAGTATCAAGTAAAGTAATTTTAAGAAGGAAAATAATTCTAAACAGGATATGAAATGATCAGAGAATGTACTCGCCTGGTATCCTGAACGTCCGAAGAGAATATACTGTCCGAGGAGTGGTGTCTGTCTCCTATAGAACAGTACAAGTCACAATAAGTCTAAAATAAGGAAATAGACTGCTACAATGCATCTACATAAAGTTTGGGGTCAATCTCGGCTAAAGTCAACCTTTGGTCAACTCTAGTCAACCCTAACAGTCAAACTAAGTCAATTCTAGTCTAATTAAGTCAAACTAGGTCAAACGAGGTTAAACTTGGTCAAACTAGTCTAGGTTGGTCAAACCTAGGCTTAACCAGCCAATTCTAGGCCAACTAGCTAAATACCATACAAGTCACCCTAGCCTAGTGATACACAAGTGTATCCACCACATGCCACGGCCAACTACCTAGGCCATGGGCCAAATACACATGGCTAATAAGATTTCTGCCTCATAAACCACTACACATTCACTTAGGCTAGTATAACTATTTACCCACAATATATATATATATAGGTAAATACACATACATGTAGATTAGGAAATATCTATATATATATATATATATATATATATATATATATATTTTTTATATATATATATATATAAAGGGATATATATAATGTGTGTGTGTGATATGAGGCTAGTGCAATGTGAGAGTGTAAATCATATGGGTGTGAGTGTGGAGTTAAACTCATGTGTGTGTGTGTGTGAAATTCTGACTTGTGTGTGACAGTAAATAGGAGATCAAATGTGTGTGTGTTAGAGTATCTTGTGTGTATGTGTGTGTGTTAGGAATGTGAGAGGAAATGTGAGGGTGTGAGCCAATGCATGTGTGTGTGCAAGCATATGTGTGTGTGTGATTGTGTGGGTATCATAGAGGAGTGCAATGTGAGGAAAACAGAATGTGTCATGGGTGGCCTGTGTGTGTAGATGATTCCAGTTGTGTGTGTCAAGTGTGGAGGGGTGTGAGTTAATTTTGAAATTTAATCTCAGGATCAGTTTTCCTGAACTTGTGACAAGAAAACCCCAACTCAATATGCAAAACTCAAACCAATGGTTCCCTTTCATTAACACAATCCAAGTGAACTTGGACAACCCATATCAAACATGTAGATAAGTCCCATTCAGCATTCAATCATCACAAAACAGGGAAGGAGTTGGAATCAAATTCAGAAAAAAAATATTCAGCCCTACCTATCAGTCACATGGGAGAAATCAGGATTTCGACCCTAAAAGCATCATAAAACCACAAGTATTATGCCTAATGGAAACCTAAACTCAGTTTTCAATATACAAAGAAAACACTAATATTACCAATATTATCAATTCATTCTCAGATTATAACAGTTCTCAGGTTACAATGTAAGGTTCTCAGGTTTAATAGATGCCAAGTGTGTCTCAGTACACAAACAGTGATTATGGTGTCTGTGTACAGAGAACAATGTAACAGGAAATGTGTCCTTGTGTGTGTAGGGGTTTGCATTTAGGTTTAGGTGTGTGTGTGTATGTGAGATGAAACAGTGTGCTAACAAGTGAAAACAGGATTAAATCTCAGTTTAGTCTATAGGTTCAATCCCTATAATGGAATTCGAATAAACATTGAACTAAACCTATAGTTCTCAAACCGAAACTACAACTCAACTTGTATCCTAGAAGTATAACAACATACACATATAATCTCAGAAAGAAATGAGAAATCAAATTTAATTCTTCACAAATCGAAATGAAAAAAACCAGGAAAAATAGGGAAGTATCAGAATAACAGTGTTCTAACAGTGTTCTAACAGTGTACAAAAGGGAATTCAAAAATTGGAATTCAAATCTCCATCAAAAGTACAATTAAAGGGTTGGTAATTGATAATATATATGTGAATGTACTATAGGATGTATTCGTGTCCAGGAATTGGACACGAATCGTGTCTAGAATGCAATACGAACACAGAACCTAACAGTGCACAAATAAGCATCGTGCACGCGTGCACGCGCGTATAACACGCGACACACGCCATGACACGACACGTGGGTGTGCACCTAGGTTCGCCTAGTATAGGTCTAGGTCTGTGTCGGCCTGAAACCTGTCCACGTGACACATAGGTACGACACGAACCCCGTGTCAGCAACGCCTGTGCGCGTGCACAGCCGCCTGTGCGCGACAGCGCACGGCCAGCGCGGGTCGATTGCGCCACGCACACTCTACGAGATGGTCCCAAATTTTGGGAGCATGGTCGCAGACGTTGTCCCATGAATCCCATAAAAATTTAGGACACGGCATGTCCTGTATCGAGAGATACGCCCCCCGAGATGCAGGACACGGCCTACGAGCCCGTGCTGCGTGTCTACGTGCAAAAACACGACACAAAAGGACACAAAACACTCGGATACCTTCACAAAAATTGATACACACATCAAGATCTACAAATCCATGCAATTACATTTCAAAAATATGAAAATTTATTCCTATGTGGCATTTCTACAAACACCTAGTATACCTATCATGATACGTGTCCGATACGGACACGAAATGTGCCTAAATTTTGGGGACAGCTAGGAAACCCTAAAACCTAACCTTATATGCAAAGAAATCAGGAAAAAACTATAAGTTTAGATGATTTACCTATTGAGTATCAAAACTCAAGAAAAGCTTCAAAGAGGGGATTCCAAATGACAACTCCAAATCTCCAAATGGCATGCAAACTGAGGTGCTCCTCCAAAATCAGTATATAAACATAAATTAGATCCTATTGCAAAAGACTAGGACTAAAAAGAAGCTAAAATAAATTAATTAGGAATTTCTAAGGTTGGAGATTTACTTCTTTCTAAACTTGAGATCTATTTCCAAGAGAGGCTAACCCTAAATGAAGGAGGCATTAAATAGGGGTGGGAAACCCTAGGTTGGCTACCATGGGTGGGTTTAATTTGGTTTTGGGCCTAAGTCATGGGCCTATGGCTTAATCACAAGTCTTAAAATTGATAAATCATAAGTCATTGACTTAAGCCATAAGTCATGAACTAATTTCACTTAAGTAATCCTTCCTACCTTAAAACTAATTCCTAATGACTAAAAGTAGGTTAACTGGAGTTAGACTAGGATCACCAACTAGGGTTAGTTCTAGGTTAGTCTACAAAGTCTCAACTAGTCAAGACTAACATAACACATAGCAATATTTAATTAATATCAAATTCACACAAATTCCTATAAATCATAATAAATTCAAATAAATCCTAAAATGACCAAAATACCCTCTAGGCTAAAATGTACTAGTTAAACATCCTAATCATATGGCTAGGCTCTAAGGTTACACTAGTCAATCACCAAAATTATAAGTCATAATTTAAAATAGTTTTTAAATGATTAAAAATCACCAAAAATCATATTATCATTTAAATATCATAATTAAATAAATTAAAATACAAAATTTTAAAATTATTCTTATTTTAGAAACTGGGTGTTACAAGTCTACCCACCTTAGAAAAATTTTGTCCTCAAAATTAAAATGGTAGTAGTCCTTCTAGGTCAAACACCCCACAATCAAAGTCTCAAACATACCGTCAGATAATCATATGTGTCTGTCCAAAATCATGGTACTCAGAATCTTCGTCATGCTAGTAAGCAAGGCTACGATAATCACAGAGTCCTCGACTAAGGTACATACCTCTAAAATTATGGTATTTAAAATTTTCGTATTGCCGCATGCTTGGCAGCAAAAATCTTAAATTCCCACACTCGAGAAATACATCCAAAATCTGACTATGTGTCCTCACTATGCCAGCTATCATGACTACAGAAGACTCTAGATCCCATAACTTAGGCGACCTAGCCCATACGACTTATCTCGGAAGAAAACCAAATCGAAAAGAAATGCCAGATCAAAACTTATCAACAAATAAGGAAGCAGATAAGAACAGATGGAATTGAATTTCAAGATAGATATAATGAGACAAGGTGGGAATAGAATCGAAAAGAAAAGAACCTGCAAGCACCTCTCCCACTGCCTGAGGTTACACTAGTCAATCACCAAAATCATAAGTCATAATTTAAAATAGTTTTTAAATGATTAAAAATCACCAAAAATCATATTATCATTTAAATATCATAATTAAATAAATAAAAATACAAAATTTCAAAATTACCTTTATTTTAAAAACTGGGTGTTACAAACACCATACAATCCGGCGGCTAATGGTCTGGCTGAAGCATTCAACAAAACAATCATCAAGCTCCTCAAGAAGTTCGTGTCATCAAACAAACACGACTGGAATGAAAAGCTTGGCGAATGCTTATGGGCGTACCGTACTACAGTACGAACTGCCATCGGGAACACACCATTCTCTCTGGTATACGGAAGTGAGGCAATTACTCCACTTGAGACTCAAATCCCTTCACTCTGCGTCGCCCTCACCTATCGGTTGACAACAGATGATAATCACCATCGCCGACTACAAGAGTTGGAGGCCCTAGATGAGAAACGCCTGTTAGCTCAATAACGAATCGAGCGGTACCAAGCACGTATCTCCGGAGCCTTCAATAAGAAGGTTAAAATCAGAATATTCCAATTGGGCGATCTCGTTCTGGCAGTTTGGAGGCCGATGGTTATGACTCACAAAACTGTCGGCAATTTCCAACCAAAGTAGGAAGGCCCGTTCATCATCGATGCTGTATTCTCTAATGGAGCTTACCGCCTCGCAAAATAAAATAGAGACTTGCTCATGTTGCCCATCAACGACAAGTTCCTAAAGAAGTATTACGTCTGAAACGACATCCTCCAAATCTCCCAGGGTGTTGTGTTATGTATCCTCTGGTACCGTTGAACTTATATACTGACTCCAAATCTCCCAGATTGTTGGGTTATGTACCCTCTGGTACCGCTGAACTCACATTCCGATTCCAAATTTCTCAGAATGACGAGTTACGTACCCTCTAGTACCGCTAAACTTACATTCTGATCCCTGTTTGCCATGAAATATAAAGGAACATAACAATTATCGGAGGACTGGACTTTTACTTCACAATACAAACTCGCTTGTACAAAGAAAGCCTAGGGACAAAAACCTAGGTACAGCAATCTAAGTACAATTGTTTATTTTAGATTCTGGGGGGTGACGGTAGAGGCTCGGGAAAGCGACGACAGCTCTGCCTTACTCCTTGGACGATCGGGTGCAGCTTTGGCTCTGTAGAAGAACTGCTTGGCATTGATGAAGAAATGCTCTCTCTTCAAGCTCTCTGGATCTCTATGTCTATCTCTGTGTATATGTCCCTTTATGTGTGTGTATCTCTGTATATGTGTGTGTGTCCTTTTGCAAGGGAATGGCACCCTGCTATTTATAAGAGTGGGGGCCTCATTAGGGTTTATAATGATTGCCCATTCTTGAAAGTCGGCGGCTAAAGATCATTGGATCTGGGCCGTTCATCGAGATTTGAGCAATAAATGTGATTGCATCAAATCTTTTGTGGGTAATTAATGCTGATTGACATAAATCCTCCTGATTTATCATGCCAACCTCGGATTCCTCGACACGTGTCTTTAATTGACTTATTTGCAAATAATCTGATTTGATCCCAATATTTCATTGGGATTTGTTGAGAGATTTCGATCAATCTGATGCCACGTGTCCTGCTATCATGCCACGTGTCAAAACAGTAGAAATCTGAGCCGCAGAAAAGTTGGGCCACATAAGGCTGGCCACGTGTCAAGCCTGCCATGGTAATGATTTAAGCCGCATGGGTATGAGTGAACCGCATGGAGATAGTCCTCGTGAGCCGCATGGAGCTAGTCTTCGTGAACCGCATGGGGATGGTCTTCGTGAGCCATATGGAGCTAGTCTTCGTAAGCCGCATGGGGCTGGTCTTCGCTTGGGCCGCATACAACTGTCTATGTGTCAAGGCCGCATGACAGTTTTTGAATCTTGGGAGATTATGTCAGAGATTTTCTTCGCTTCCCAAGGAGTCCGTCATTATGAGGGAGTCATAATGATCTCTTCGTGTCAGAACTGTCACCTCGTCAAAGCTTTCAGCCGTCAAGGCATTTAATGCAAAATGAGAGAGCTATTTGTAGGCCACGTGGATCCTCTTTGAACCGCATGAGACTTGTTTGAGCCGCATAGATCCTTGATTCACATGGATCCTTGAGCCGCATGACTTCTCTGAGCCGCATGGGGCTCTCTGGCCGCATAGATCTTTTTTTATTATTTTCCATGCTTCTACAAGACCCCCTTCAAAGTTTTCAATTTGCAAAATTAAAATACTTTGAATAAGAAGCATGGCCATGTATTCTTCTAGCCGCATATGATGTCTCGGCCGCATGGATGACTAGGCCGCAGGGGTTTTCGGGCCGCATAAGTGTCTCAGCCGCAGGGACTTTCCGCCACGTTATCTTGCCACATATGGAAATCTTTTGCATTAAATGCTGTTGATTTGCTGTTAGTTTTGAGGTCACTTTTCGGGACGGGATCCTAGGAGTCTGGCCTTCATTTTAGGCGGCTCGCCTCGATAACCGAAAAGTTGGTTTTCGTTCTGCACGAGGATCGAAGCGCCTTGATTTTGTTTATAAATATGGACGGGTTCAGTCGGAGGGATTTTTTTACTTCCTCCTTTGTCTCCAATTGTTGTTGTCTTTCCTTTCTTTCTCTATTTCCATTCTCCGACTGTCGAAAATGGCCCCAAAATCTTCCAAGGTCGTCTCCGCTGCCGCAAAAGGCAAGAATGTGGCTTTTTCGTCGGCCGCCGTGCCCGAAGTACATCCTGATGTTCGCCCCACTTTCAAGGGTAAGAAATGGATTTGAATACTTTGAACCCTAAGAACCCATGGCTCTGTTGCATGATTTATGCACAAGCCTTCATCGTTTGGATGGCTCAAGCTCGATCATGATGGAGCCGCATGCGTTGTATGGGCCGCATGTCCTTCTCGCATCCGAGCCGCATAGGACATTCCCTATATATAAGCCGTATGAGAAGGATTTTGAGTCACAAAATTACTTCTGGATATAAACCGCATAAAGTCTCCTTTGACCGGAGCCGCATATGTTTCTGACAACCTGGCCCGCATAGAATTTTGCTGAGTCGTGCCGCATAAACTCCTCTACGAGATAGAACCACACAAGTTTTAATCCGAGCCTCATAAGCTATCGAATCGGTGTCACATGGAACTCCTAACTGAATTGGGTCGCATGAAGCTATGCTGACCCGAGCCGTATAGGCTCTGTTGAAGCCGTGCCGCCTGAAACTCAGCTGAACTGGGCCGCATAAGGCTTTCGTCGATCCGAGCCGCATAGGCTCATAGAAACTTCTTTTTTGAGAAACTCTAAGTGGTTTCGTTTTAACCTATTTTTAATCCTGTTTCTTTTGTCCTTTTCCAGTGAACCTTCCAACCAACCCGGCCGGAGAGCTTCTAGTGGGTTCGGCTCTGTTTGCTATGGGTGTACGGCTTGACGATCTAATTCGACATATGACCGATCAACTTCCCTCTAGTGAGCCTTTGGAGAGGGTGGCTGCCATCAACAACCAGCCTTTCCATTTTCTTTGCACTATGATGAATTCGGGAAAACTGGACGGAGAATATCTGAAACCAGCTTTTCTCTTTGGGGATGCTTTCTCCGTAAAGAACTCCCGAATGCTGGACGTTTCTGAGAACTGGGACTTCACTGTGGACGGGGTAGATATCTATGTTCCCGAGATGGAGCGGCATTTTCCCCTCTCGTGGTTTAATATGGTGCCGTTGGGAAGGAAAATGGCAGGTTTTCTGACTCCAACCCAACAGGGGATGTTCGTGGGCAACATCCACTATAATATGAGTATTAGGTCGGCATGTGCAAGTAGGGAGTCAGTCAGTCGGACTGTGGTGGGGCTGATTCCTGGTACTTTTATCAATGTGTCTGGTCTAACTTCACTTTTACCCGAGCTGACACCTTTCTGAACCAACTCGATCGCAAGGGGTCCTATCCCGTGGGCAGATTGTCGCTGCTGAATTGGATAAACCCCATTCCCACATGGGCCAATTTTTCCTCATAGATCCTGAGGAACTACGAGGAACTCCTTAGGGAGATTGACCTTTACTACGCCATCCGGGGCACCTGTTACGGATTGCCCATTAACAAGCCGCTGTTCATGGCCCTTTTGGAGATGTATAGCCAACGTACAGGGACTTTCTTCGCGCCCGGGGGAGAGTTAGGACTTGCTCTCCATGAGATGCATGCTGTTTCTAAGCTGCCGTGGGGAGGCGAGGCATTTGAAGTATATACCCCGTCGAACGAGGAATTCGATGACCTGGATCGACGATTTCCTGGTTTCGTCGCTGTGTACCGAGAACTGTTGTGCCACCATAGCAGCTGCCACCAGATTGCTATCAAGAAAGAAAATAGCTCAGAAGGGAACGCCCTTCATACTACGGCCTGGGTCGTGTATCTTTTCAAATTACGTCCTTCTGGTCGGGTGTCGTCTCGGGGTCCTCAAACCCCGGAGGAGGTGAAGGACATGATGTTGAAGGCCAAAAGGTCGAGGTCCTCCCGTGACAGGTTTGGGAGCCGCACTGACTCCTTCAGTTATTTCTACTACGGTACCCGGCAAATGTCTGATAAAGCAATCTTGGCCGGGTTCTTGATGGTATGGCTACGAAATTACGTAGTCTCGGGAGGGGCGGGTTCTACTGAAAGGACCAGCCGCTATTTTATTCTCCCGGCTGTGAAGCTGGTCTTCAAAGTAAGACTGGCCCTTCTTCCGGCTATGGTGTGTAGCATACACCACGGCCTCCGTGCCTTTACATCTAAAGTCATTGCTCGTGAGACGACGCTGGACTTCGAGCGGATAGAGCTACCATACCACTATCTCATGGGGTGGTTATTGTTGCATTACCGGTCATTAATGAGGGCCGGGACAGAGGATGATGTCACCGCTGATGACGCCTTCCTCTTCCGATACCGCCATCAATCTTGGGAGTA
The DNA here is from genome assembly GCA_029216955.1 of Iris pallida. Taxonomy (NCBI): domain Eukaryota; kingdom Viridiplantae; phylum Streptophyta; class Magnoliopsida; order Asparagales; family Iridaceae; genus Iris; species Iris pallida. The sequence continues at coordinate 26,240,739 of JANAVB010031019.1, read as the reverse complement.
TAACACCATGTCGGCTTGTCGGAGGGCGTTGGCAAGAGTTGACGGGCCCGACTTCTTTGTGTCTCTTCCTCAGTTTACCCCTAGAGAAGTAAGGAGGGTACACGTTGATGGCATTGAACCTCCCCAACTCTTATCTGAGAAGATGCTTCTATGGCTGTGCAACATTCGCCCTGCGCACCTAGTATATCGTTACCGAAATAACGTATACTTGGAGCCTTATTTGCCTAGTAGGTTTTCTGGTCAATTCGGATATAGTCAGCTGTTTCTTGACTGCCCCAGTGCTTGCCTGGGCTTCGAGGACAGTGTCCTTGACGGCATCCGGGCATGGCACTATTACAATGCTGTTCATACTCAGGCTAGCTTCTCAGTCCCTGACGCTAATACGCAAGAGGATATTTTGTACATGGTGGCTCTTTATCACGTTGCGGCGAGCAAATCTTCTGTGAACTTTGACATGAACACCAGCTTCATTGTCGGGACCGACTTGGCAGAAAAGCCCGAGGGTTCCAGGAAGAGAAAGAGAGGGGCGAATAGGGTTCCTGTCCCAGACTCGGAGTCTACTGCGGCGGACGAAGAGGATGATGAGCAGGCTGCCGATGACTCCTCGCATTCTTCGGACGAGGAGGTGGGGGACCAGCCTCCTACTGTGCTGGACGAAGAGGTAGAGGATCATCCACCTGTTGTGCCTGGTGCTTTGTGCCAACGAGGTAGGTGTTTATTTACTGACGAAGGCAGGACCTACTCCACAAAGTGGGCTACGGTAAGATGTCGCAGACTGTTTATTGATGTTGACGCTATTTCTGAGGTGATTGGAATTTCAACCGCCTTTTCCTTCTTTTTCTAAATTACGGCCTAATCATTTTTTTCTTTTGCTCCTTGTAGGCGTCCGGGGAGTCTGTTTCTCGGAACTTGACTACTGAAGTCGATCTAGCCTTGTCTACTTTGATCCATGATATGTGCACCGCTATCACACCCGCTGGGGTTCTTTCGGAGACGGTCGGGGAGTCTCACCTTGCGGAGGCCTCAACCCGTGGGGACGGGGGCTCTATTGCCTCTGTCCCTGAGACAGCTGAATTCCAACAGGATGACACTGACCCGGCTGACTCCCCTTCGAACGAGCTGCAGCCTCCGAGCTCTTCCCCTGGTAAGATAAACTAGCTTTTTAACTTGTGAAGAGGCCTATTTGCTCTATCACCCTGTCCTTCGTGGATTAATGATTGCTTTGGATGTGCAGGTCCCACCCCTTTATTGTCGGTGATGGACATTGCCAGGGCAGACTCTACCGGAGGGAATCTGATGAAAGCACGTGTGCCTCCTTCTTTTCCAACCCATACTGAGGGGCTTCCAGCTGGGTCAAGTTCGGAAGCTTTGGTGATAGCACAGCTGGAGCAAGGGACGACGCTTTCCGCGCCATCCTCTGCGAATAGGGTTTCGGGAGTTAACCTTTCCGCTCTCCCAAGTATCCATGCTCTTCGGGCGGCGGAAGAGAAGCTAGCTGCCATCCATGCCTCTTTTCGCACAGAATTCGTTTCCCTGGTGACAGGGACGGCCAGTTCTGAGGCTACTCCTTCGGTACTACCTGCCACACTCCCTTTGACACCGTCCTCTACGGAAGTTTTGGACGAAGTGTCCCAGGATGTGGTCGACAGTTTCTACCGCCACCTGAAGAGGGGGATTGAGGCAGCTGTGGAGAGGGGGACTCCCTTTTCTATGGCCCGTCAATGCACCGGTGGCCAGATTAATATTCTTAGAACACTCCCCGGTGGAGCGGGACTGGCTGCGCTTCTGGAGCCTAAGCTGTTAGAGGCTGATCGTCTTGTGGCCCAGTTTCGCGTACTGTAGCAAGCTGATTTACCCGCGATAATAAACCAAGAGCACAATTTCCTTATGACCACGGTGGAGAAGGTGAGACTTGCTCGGGAATCGATCAAGCCAACTATATTGAAGGACCGCCAGGATCTGACTCAGTTATACGATCAATGGAATCGTCGGACTGAAGATTGTGCAGCTCGGGAAGCGGCGGCCTCCCGCGGGGTAGCTGACACCAGGGAGCAAATCCTCGAGCTTCAGAGAAAGCTGGCTTTCTTGGATTCCGAGCTCGAAGCTGCTCGTGCTGAGAAAGGGATTGCCATTCAGGAGGCTGACAAATTTAGTAGGGCTTCTGCTAATCTAGAACTTGCCCTAAAGAAGATGGAGAACGACTGGCAGGCATATATGTATTTGAATAATGCAGAGCAGTTGTCCCAGGAGGCCGAGCGCCGAGCGAAACAGAGGCTTGAGCGGGGGACTGCCTTGGTGAGAAACCGCCTCTTGGAGTTGTGTAATGCCGAGCTATAGTCGGCCTTTTCTTCTTGTTTTGTTCCCGTTTTCTTCTTTTTTTCATTTTTTCTTTGAGAGGGACGTGGTCCCAAAACATGTAATGCTTTTTTTGTCCTTCAAATAAAGAGTACTTTCCTTTCTACCCTTCATTTGCATTGCTTGTTGTACCTGTGGTATTGTGGTGATGTTTGCCCCGTATGGGGGACTTATTTGTGGACCTGTTACCCCTGGCATACCTTAGTTTTAGGTACGGATAACAAGTTTGATAGGGGATACCTAGAACAGTTCCACAATAAAGTGGTCGTGGGTGTTCGGGGTATCGGGAGATAGAATGCCATGGAGCAGCTGGGCTCCCGGGGCATGATGAGGAATGGTGTGCCTGTACTAAGAGACTTAGCAAAGGACATTTGTGGGCCTATTATCCTTGGCGTACCACGACTTAGGATACGGATAATAGGATGAATGGAAACCAACATACTTACTCAGAGGTAATGAGGACATGGTAAGTACGGAGGTTTTACCGTGGAGTCTTCCTGCTCAGAGGTAATGAGGACATGGCAGGGGCGGACTCAGCGGAGAATATTTGTGGTCAACAGAGGACATTTGTGGACCTATTACCCTTGGCGTTCCCTGGTTCAGGGTACGGATAATTAATAAGACGAGGGAGGACCAACATACTTACTCAGAGGTAATAAGGACATGGTAAGTACGGAGGTTTTACCGTGGAGTCTTCCTACTCAGAGGTAATAAGGACATGGCAGGAGTGGACTCAACGGATGATATTTGTGGACCTATTATCCTTGGCGTACTCCGATTGTGGGTACAGATAATAAGTCGAAAGGGAATCATCATACTTACTCAGAGGTAATGAGGACATGGCAAGCATGAAGGTTTCTTCGACGGAGCCTTCCCATTCAGAGGTAATGAAGACATGATAGGAGTGGGCTCAATGAAGGAGGGTACATAGAATGACTCAGAGGTAATGAGGACATAGAAGTTCTATGTAGGGGGTGATTTGTTTTTGGCAGAAGTGAAACGACTCAGAGGTAATGAGGACATGGCCGTTTTGGAAATTTGTGGATCGGTTACCCTTTTTGTGCACTGGGAGTGCGGGTAGTGGATCATGAGGGAGGATCTCTTCCAGGAAGAAAGTTCAGAGGTATGGTCATACATGAATTACTATCTAAAAGAGTGACCGGAAAGTGAGTTCAGAGGCACCTGCGGGTACATGACTCGATAGCCTGGAATGTTGTAAAAATGAGTTCAGCGGCACCAGCGGGTACATGACTCGATAATCTGGAATATTGTGGATGTGAGTTCAGCGGCATCAGCGGGGACATGACTCGATAATTTGGAATTTTATAAAAATGAGTTCAGCGACACCAGCGGGCACATGACTCGATGATCTGGAATATTGCGGATATGAGTTCGGCGGCACCAGCGGGTACATGACTCAATAATCTAGGATACTGTGAAAGTGAGTTCAGCGGCACCAGCGGGTACATGACTCAATGATCTGGAAAATGTCGTTTAGACATAATATTTCTTCAGGAACTTGCCGTTGACGGGCAACATGAGCAAGTCTCCATTTTGTTTTGTGAGGCGATAAGCACCGTTGGAGAATACAGCCTCGATGATAAATGGACCTTTCCATTTTGGCTGGAACTTGCCGGTGGTCTTGTGAGTCATGACCATCGGCCTCCGGACTGCCAGAACGAGATCGTCCACTTGGAATGTTCTGATTTTAACCTTCTTGTTGAAGGCTCCAGAGATGCGTGCCTGGTATAGCTCGATCGTCTGCTGAGCCAGGAGGCACTTTTCATCTAAGGCCTCTAACTCTTGTAGTCGACGTCGGTAGTTATCATCCGTCGTCAATTAATAAGTGAGGGCGACGCAGAATGAGGGTATTTGAGTCTCCAATAGGAGAACTGCCTTGCTTCCATACACCAGGAAGAATGGTGTATTCCCTGTGGCCGTTCGGACTGTGGTACGGTACGTCCACAAGCATTCACCAAGCTTCTCGTTCCAGTCGCGTTTATTGGACGACACGAACTTCTTGAGTAATTTGATGATGGTTTTATTGAATGCTTCTGCCAACCCATTCGCTGCTGGATTGTATGGCGTCGAAGCAATGTTCTGGATATAGTGCTTGTCGCAGAACCGATGGAAGGCGTGGCTTGCAAACTGCGAACCATTATCGTGGATGATCCTCCGGGGCAGTCCAAAGCGATAGATGACGTGATGCTTAAGGAAGCTGATCACGTTTGAAGTTTTTACTTCTGCGAGCGAGACAGCTTCCGCCTATTTGGAGAAGTAATCTGTGATTGCGAGTATGAAACGATGTCCTCGGGAGGAAGGTGGAGTGATTGGACCAATGATATCCATCCCCCATGCTTCGAATGGCCAGGACGCCACTATCGGATGTAGAAATTCGGATGGTTGGTGGATGAAGTCTGCGTGGACTTGGCAGGCTTTGCACTTTCTAGCATAGTCTATCGCATCTGCTACCATCGTGGGCCAGTAGTAGCCCATTCAGTGAAGACGGTCTTGCAATTTAGGGCCAGGCTGATGGGCCCCGCAAATATCGTCATGAGCTTCTCGTACGGCTTCTTTGGCTTCCGTATTTGACAGACACCGAAGCAATAATCCATCGTAGGATCGGCGATACAGCATTTTTGTCTCTGTATCGTAGAAGAATATGAGAGAACGCCGTCTGATGGAGGTAGCTTCCTTTGGGTTCTCAGGGAGGATATCATAGACGACGAAGTCAATGAATGGTTGTCTCCAGTCTGGGATGTCGTCGATCGTCTGAGCAGAATAACTCGCCACGAATTGAACGTTGTTCTTGGGGCAGACCAGTTCGTAGCCTATCACGTCCACCGATTGATGAGTATGATTTGGCACTGCTAGGGAAGCGGCCAGACCCGCTAAGGCATCGGCTTCGATATTTCGGAGTCTGGGAACATGCTCGATGAAGAACCCCTCGAACGACGAGATGATGTCGATCGTTATTTGGTGATAGGGGATCATGTCTTCGTGGCGGACTTTGTATGAGCCCCGGATTTGATTAACGATTAACTGAGAATCGCCGTATGCTTCAAGATATTCTACCCCCAGCTCCCTTACAAGTTGGAGGCCAATGACCAATGCGTTGTATTCGGCCACATTGTTAGAGCAGGATTCTGTGAGAGAGTAAGTGCGATTGATCACCAATCCGGAAGGAAAACCAGCACCACCCCGACTCCGACGACGATATTGCCCTTGGGTCCAGTTCTTGAAGCAACATCGAAGAACATTCGCCATATATCATCGTGAGAGGTTACATGCGAGTTGGCGACCTTATCTGGGATTTCTTCATATATTCTGGACGACTCCGAGCCTGGATGGGCTGCTAAAAAGTCTGCCAGGGCTTGACCTTTGATAGCCTTTTGCGGGACGAAGATCATATGATAAGGGGACATCAATATTGTCCATGTAGCGAGGCGAGAGCTGAGTGCCCCTGGTTTAGTCATGAGGACCCTGAGAGGGCTGACTCGTGAGATCACATGTATCGTTTGTCCAGTAACATAGTGTCGCATCTTCTAAATGGCGAACACCAGGACGAGACATTCCTTTTCCACGGTGGTGTATCGGTGCTCTGGCCCAATCATCATTCGACTGAGGTAATATATGGCTTGTTCATGGCCTGTATCGTAGTTTTGTGCCAGCAGAGCCCCGAGGGAATGTTCCATTGCTCGTACGTAGAGCAGGAATAGTTTTCCGGCAACCTGGGCCACCAGGACTGGAGGGTTCGACAAATATTCTTTGATGCTGTCGAAGGCCCGCTGACATTCTTCGTCCCATACGAATGAGACGCCTTTCTTCATGAGATGGGTGAATGGTCGACATCGCCCGGAGAGGTTAGAAATAAACCTCCTGATCTAAGCTAGCCTTCCTTGAAGGCCTCTGAGTTCGTGAAGATTTCTCGGGGGACCCATCTCCATAATTGCCTTTGTCTTTTCAGGGTCTACATGGATACCCTGGGCGGTGATGATGAAGCCCAAGAACTTCCCGCTGGATACGCCCAGGAAGGATTTTATGGGGTTCATTTTCAAATTGTGTGCTCGCATCAGGTCGAATGCCGTCCTCAGATCCTGCAGGTGGTCTCCCTTACAGCGACTCTTGACGGCGATGTCATCAACATAGCACTCCACCATCTTACGTAAGTGGTCTCGGAAGATGATACTCATGGCTCTTTGATATGTGGCATCGGTATTCTTCAGACCGAAAGGCATGACTGTGTAACAGTATGTGCCAATTGGTGTTCGGAATAATGTATGCTTTTCGTCGTCAGGAGACATCTTGATTTGGTTGTACCCCGAGAAGCCATCCATGAATGACATACGTTCGAAGCCGCAAGTATTGTCAATCATGATGTCTGCGATAGAGAGGGGGAATTCATCTTTGGGGCATGCCTCGTTCAGATTGCGGAAGTCGATACAGATTCGAATCTTTCCATTCTTCTTGAGGACGGGTACTATATTGGCGACCCAGTCAGGATGTTGCTCCTCATGAATGAAGCTTCTGGCTATCAGTTTGTTAACTTCGGCTTCGATCGTATCCATGATGCTCGGGCGGAAGCGTCGCTGTTGTTGCTTGACTGGCTTTGTATTCGGCCGAATGTTGAGTTTGTGAAGAGCAATATCGGAATTTAACCCCGGCATGTCTTCTTAGCTCCAGGCGAACACATCAATGTATTCTTTGACAAGTTCCAGCAGCGATTCTCGCTCTTCGTCCGTTAGGCTTTTACTGACGAAGATTGGTTTTGGAGAAGATTCGCTGCCGAGGTCGACCTGTATAACCTCATCTTCAGTAAGAGGTTCTCTCAGTTCGAACCGCTTTTCCTATTGAGCATCCAACTGTTGGGCCCACGGCTCTAGCTCGAGGATTTCAGGGATGTCTTCGTCTTCTTCATAAGCGTCGACGAATGCCATGTTGACTGACAAGACTTGTCTGAATACATCTCCGATGCTGGTATCTGAGTCAGAAGTTGGTGACCCAGTCGAATGTGAATGCCAGTCACATTCTTTATCTGAACTCTCAGGGGTCATCGTGGGTGTAACATACCCTAACCCACATCGAGTCTTGCTATAGTAGTCCCACGGTTTGTCAGCCGAGACCGGTGGCTTCAAAGGTAATCGTCGTCCAGTACCGTAGTTCAAGCCTGGTGTCGTCTCCAGATCATACCCCTGTTTCTGCATGAGATATTTGGATTGGGGGCTATAAAGATACAGAGACAGTCTTCCGACGTCTGACCCAAGGTCGACTTCTTCTATGGTGAAGGGATGTGGATCGTCCTTCCGGCCGAAGATGATTGGATGGTCCCCTCCCTCGATTATGCGGTAAGCATCTTCCACTGGAGTAAGCTGAATCACGGTGTACACGTTTGTCACCTATGTGTGTAGGTGAGTGCCTATACCGTGTTCCATAGCATACATTGTACAAAGCTTGTTAAGCTCGAGGTAGTTCAAAGATAGCCCTTTATTGATAAAGTAAGATATCTTTTCTAGCGGGATTACATCATCTGCGAAGGGACATCAGTGTGGACAGCCACATACTTGGCTAGCTTCGGTTCCTCTTCGGCTATCCCCTGCGTAAATGAAGACTGAGAGGACGACCTAGGCAGCTTGATCGTCAGGGGTCCAGCTGGTGGAGCAGAACGGGGAGTTGTTGGCAGACTAGAGACCCCCAGTCTGGTGCTCGATGCTGGGCGGGGAGTGGTTGGTTCGCTAGAAGTTCCAGGCCTTGCATCGGGGTGACGACCCTTCTTGAGAAGGCGTATCGTCATTGGCTTGTCGGAGGGATTGAGCTTCTCCGTTTGCGGCTGGCCGACTCTCGGCAGCCTGATTGTCAGTGCCTCCGTTGTGGGTCTTGGCACTTGACCAGACCTTGGAAGCCGGATTATCATCTGCTCTTCTTGTGCTGAGAGGCTGATTGCATCCTTACGTAGAGTGGCTGTAAGGGGTACGGACTTGCCAGGTTTGCGAGCCTGGAGGTGGATCGTCAGAGGTTCTTCTGATCCTGCGGCTGTCTCGGTACGAGCTTGCATGTCTCCTTCATCAAGGTGCCTCTTCAATTTTTTGTATAGGTAGGAGTCTGAGTAGTAGGATTCGACCCCTTTGAAGGGATCGATATCAGCAAATTCTGTCCTCACGAAGCTATGTTTATCGACATATTTGAAGCACTGATGTAGCGTGGAAGGTACGATCATATAATCGTGTATCCACGGGCGCCCCAAGGGGATGTTGTAAGAAGTGTCTGCATCTATGACGTAGCAGGTGACTTCTGATTAGAGATCGCCAATCTGACACTTCAGACGAATTTTCCTAATTGGGTAGCTTCTGTCCGAATTGAAACCGCTGATGGCGGTGCTTGTAGGCGTCAGGCAATGCATTGGGATGCGGAGATGATGTAGCAGACCCTTCGGGATAATGCTTATGGAAGAGCCAGGATCGATGTGCATCCGATCCACCTTTACGTTGCCGATATATCCAGTGTAGTATAATGGGCGATCGTGCATGTTGGTTTTGATGAGCATGTCCTGCGGAGTGAAGACAATATTGGGCATTGCTCCCGTGCGAGCGCTGTCTTGGAGATCTGCAGGCGGGCTCTCTCCTGTGAGGTTGACCTGAGCCAGATAGGCGTCGGCATTCTGGAGTGCATCGCTCAAAGCCGTTCGCACATCCTTTGAGAGTCTCAGAAGCTCGTATAGTGACAACTTGGCCGGTGTGTTGGCCAATTGCGCCAAGATGTCGAAGTTGTAGGGCCTCTCCAGCCCCTGTGGTGTCTTTTTTCGGAGGGATTTGTCAAAGCGAGTCTCCTTCGGCCTAGGCTTGTCGGTCGTCGGAGGCTGAGCCGGTCCCGGAGCGTCGGTTGTAGTGGGCTGATGATCTTCAGCTGAGTTGTCAGCCATAGGTTGGGATTGTACCCCAGACCGTGTGACGACGGCTGTAGCTTCTTCAATATCTGCTGAGATTGTGTGACAGGACCTAAATTTTCCACTCTTGCTCTTGCGAATGGAGGATGGTGTAGACTGAGTCACTTCAGATACAAAGTCTGGATGGACCCACATGACCTCCTCTCGTGATGTGGTGAGGGGCACTAGACCGGCAGCTTGATCTCGGGGAGGTGGAAGATTCGTAATCTCCATTGTCGCTAGAGGGATGGGGACCACATCGTCTTGAGTTTTCGTCGGAGGGAAACTGCCAATTTGTACTAATACCATATTGGCTGCCACGGTTACCTCTTCGAAATCGATGGCCAGAGCGTTCGAATCGATGAGGTTTTGGATGTACCGTTTTAGCTGGTAACAGTCGTGTGTAGCATGGTGGACGTAGCGGTGGTAATGGCAGTACTTTGGGTTCTCCATCTCTGCCGGCCGCGGTTCCCATCTTGGTGGAGGAAGCTGAATCCTGTCTCCTTGTATGAGCATGTCCAAGATGGGCTTGACGTGACCGTCTTCGAAGGAGTAAGTGATTTGCGGCCATTGTTTGTCTGCCGGCTTTGGCTCAGGTTTCTGTGCTGTGTCGGCCACCATAGCCTGCTTACCCCTGCTGTCCTGATTGTTGGAGGGACTACCCCCATTATCGTTTTTGGTGTTAGGACGCTTGCCCTTGTTCTCTCCGTTCGAGATGTGCAATCCTAATTGGCGAGCCTTCTTCAATCGTTCTTCGACGCTTGTGGCACTGATGATGAACGTCTTCCAGTCCTTGAATTGACTTTCGCCCATCCAGAGACTGATTGTTAGGAGCAATCTCTTTTGGCAAATTTCAATCAAAGAGGAATCCGGATTTCCAGACGGCAACTTCATTGCGGTTTGGTGGAACCGCTCAATATAGTTTCTTGTCAGCTCTTTCTTCCCTTGGACGACGTCCATGAGGGTGGACATTGTGATGTCCTGCCCTACTTTGTAGAATTTCTCCAAGAACATGCGCTTGAAGCCGGCGAAAGAGTGGATGCAGTTGTCTGGCAGGTTGCGGTACCAGTCGAAGGCGACCCCTTCCAATGCTCCGATGAATAATCGTGTGAGAATGGCATCGTCATGGGGCAGATGGTCGGTGGTGACCTCAAAGTAAGTGATGTACTGACTTGCTAAGGTCTTGCCATCGTAAGGATTGATATTGAACGGCTTATATCTTGGTGGGAATGGAACATCCCTCCAGGCAGCAGGGTATGGTTGCCGTATTCTGAGGTCTTGAGAATTTTCTCGAGCGTGAAACATGGCTCGGAGCTCCTGGACCTTTCTTCTCGCTTCGCGGGCCTCATCCACGGCGGTGGGGGCCGTTACTTCAGGTGGATTGTTACCCAGGTTCGGTGCCGCTGAATTCGAGTCCGCATTGACCGCGGGACCCGCGCTTGTTTGGCCAGGCGTCCCTCCTTGCAGAGTTGGAAGGGCCGCTTTGATCTTGTCCACAGACTTTACCAAGGTAAGTAATATGGCTTCCAGAGTGTCGATGCGTTGGCGATCACTGGAACTACCTTGGCTGCTGTCCGTCATGAACACCATCTTTATATGAGGAGAGATGGACGGAGCGGTAGAGGAAGCGCCCTCCGAATCATACCCTTGTAGTGAGAAGTCGTCGGGGTATGTGGGAATGTTCTCCTCTGGTTCGGACTCAGAAGGAATAGTACCCTCAGTCTCCGAGTTCGCCTCGTCTTACGAATTGTGGACGTCCTCGGGAACGTCGGGGTTTGCTGCATCTGATGGGAGAGTTGTTTCTCCCGGCTCGTCTTCTTGGAACATCGGATTATCGTGGAGGCTCGGAGGAGTGCTACCTCCAGCCCCAGCAACCCCCAGTGGTGTGGATGACGAATCTCCCACTGTAGCAGATTTCGTCTTAGAACGGATGCCTTGGAAAACTTCGGTGGTGGGCACCCACTTAGACGACAGTCTTTTAGTCATAGTGGTTGATATCTTCGGGCTAGGAGCACTGGTCTTTTTCCCTCTCCCATCGGCGGGGACTTTCTGAGCAGAGTTGCAGGAGACGACGGGAAGTGCCTCGTCTTCTGAAGATGGCTGTTGCAGTCTTTGAAAGACGGACTGCCGGTCTTCTCGTACCGTCGCGTTATTGCAGCAGCAGTTGACAATGACTTGGGTGCAGTGACGTCCGCGGGAGGACTCTTTGCACCCCGATGCATCTTCTCTTTCCTTGTGTGTGTGGAGGATGGCCTCACGTAAGTCGGATGGGTCTGGATCGACCATGTTTGCTCCCTGAATTTTGGGAGACTTTTGCAAAACTCTCTGTCCGTTTGCCGCCGGGGGATAGACTCGAGTGGTTCTGTACAACTTCCCATCCGAGGCCCGCGTAATAGTATACGGGATGCTCGGATGGTCAGAGATCAGATCAGCGAACCGAACTCGCCAGGCTTCTGCTGCCTTAGACTTCTTCGCTCTAGTGCATAAAGGCACATAGTAGGAAGAGTCTAAGTGATACTGGAGAGAGTCAGATATGTCTTTTTGGAAGCACAAGAGATCAGGGCCATAAGAGAGGCGGTCGAAGACAGAGCCGCGTGGAGTGGGCGTCATGCGGCTGTCATCAGCAATCTTCATACGGCTGGCAGATGTAGCCGCATAGGCTTTCTTCATACGGCTGGGAGTCTCAGCCGTATGAGTTTTCTCAATACGGCTGGATGACTTGGCCGCATAGACTTTCTTCATGCGGCTGACAGATTCACCCGCATCAGCCTCCTGCATATGGTTGGCAGATTTAGCCACAGGAGTGTTCGGCTTCTTCTTGGGGCGCATAGAGTCGCTCTTTGTCTCTGCAAGTCCAACATCGTAGTGCTTTCCTCTGCCGGACTTGGGGACAGTAGAGTCCTCTACGGCTCGAAGTGGAGCCGTATGAGAGTCGCCTTCGCCGTCTCGGGTAGCAGAGAGTACCCCGTCCAGAGCTTATAGAAGAGCAAATGATTTTGGCCTCCACTCGCAGCGAGCTTTCTTTGTGCGGGTTTGCTTCTGGACCGGGCCATCGCTTCCTTTAGAGAGCATTTCTTCAAACGCCTGTTGGTCGAAGCGGACGACCATCTTCTGTTGTGTGGAGCCAAGTTTGGCTGCATCCGATTGCGTCACCAACTCCTCAGCCGTAGACGAGTTTGTCCCCAGCAGAGTCGCCATCGTGTTTGCCATAAAATATAAAAGAAGAGAACAATTATCGGAGGACTGGACTTTTACTTCACAATACAAACTCGCTTGTACAAAGAAAGCCTAGGGACAAAAACCTAGGTACAACAATCTAAGTACAATTGTTTATTTTAGATTCTGAGGGGTGACGGTAGAGGCTCGGAAAAGCGACGGCAGCTCTGCCTTACTCCTTGGACGATCGGGTGCAGCCTTGGCTCTGTAGAAGAACTGCTTGGCGTTGATAAAGAAATGCTCTCTCTTCAGGCTCTCTGGATCTCTATGTCTATCTCTGTGTATATGTCCCTCTCTGTGTGTGTATCTCTGTATATGTGTGTGTGTCCTCTTGCAAGGGAATGGCACCCTACTATTTATAAGAGTGGGGGCCTCATTAGGGTTTACAATGATTGTCCATTCTTGAAAGTCGGCGGCTAAGGATCATTGGATCTGGGCCGTTCATCGAGATTTGAGCAATAAATGTGATTGCATCAAATCTTTTGTGGGTAATTAATGTTGATTGACATAAATCCTCCTGATTTGTCATGCCAACCTCGGATTCTTCGACACGTGTCTTTAATTGGCTTATTTGCAAATGATCTGATTTGATCCCAATATTTCATTAGGATTTGTTGAGAGATTTCAATCAATCTGATGCCACGTGCCCTGCTATCATGCCACGTGTCAAAACAGCAAAAATCTGATCCTTAGAAAAGTTAGGCCGCATAAGGCTGGCCACGTGTTAAGGCTGCCATGGTAATAATTTGAGCCGTATGAGTATGAGTGAACCCGATGGAGATAGTCCTTGTGAGCCGCATGGAGCTAGTCGTCGTGAGCCGCATGGGGATGGTCTTCGTGAGCCGCATGGAGCTAGTCTTCGTAAGCCGCATGGGGCTGGTCTTCGCTTGGGCCGCATACAACTGTCCACGTGTCAAGGCCGTATGACAGTTTCTGAATCTCGGGAGATTGTGTCAGAGATTTTCTTCGCTTCCCAAGGAGTCCGTCATTATGAGGGAGTCATAATGATCTCTTCGTGTCAGAACTGTCACCTCGTCAAAGCTGTCAGCCGTCAAGGCATTTAATGCAAAATGAGAGAGCTATTTGTTGGCCATGTGGATCCTCTTTGAACCGCATGAGACTTGTTTGAGCTGCATAGATCCTTGATTCGCATGGATCCTTGAGCCGCATGACTTTTCTGAGCCGCATGGGGCTCTCTGGCCGCATGGATCTTTCTTTATTATTTTTCATGCTTCTACAATCCCAAATCTCCCAGATTGTCGAGTTATGTACCCGCAGGTACCGCTGAACTTACACTCTGGTCACTACAGATGAATCTATATCGCATCTTTTAGGTAGTAAGTCATGTATGATTATACCTCTGAACTTTCTTCCTAAAAGAGCTCCCTCCTTATGATCCAATACCCGCACTTTCAGTGCACAAAAAGGGTAACAGATCCACAAATTTTTCGAAACAACCACGTCGATGTTACCTCTGAGTTGTTTTCACTTCCATCAAAAACAAACAGCCCCTCACATAGAACTTCCACGTCCTCATTACCTCTGAGTTGTTCTATGTACCCTTTATGGAGCCCACTCCTACTATGTCCTCATTACCTCTGAGTGGGAAGGCTCCATCGAAGAATCCCTCATATTTACCACGTCCTCTTTACCTCTGAGTAAGTATGTTGGTTTTTCTCTCGACTTTTTATCTGTACCCAAAACCGGAGTACGCCAAGGATAATAGGCCCATAAATGTCCTCAGTTGACCACAAATGCTGTACTAAGTTTCCTAGTACATGTCCCGGGAGCCCAGCTGCTCCATGGCATTCTTTCTTCCGATACCAGGAACTTCCATGGCCACCTTACTGTGGAATTGTTCTAAGTATCCCCATCAAACTTGTTATCCGTACCTAAAACCAAGGTATACCAAGGGTAACAAGTCCACAAACAGTCCCCCAGTGGGGCAAATACCACAACACCACAAACGCAATAAGCAAAACAAATGAAGGGTAGAATAAAACATACTCTTTTATTTGAAAGTCAAAAGTACTACATGTTCTGGGGACCACGTCCCTCTCAAGAAAGGAAAAGAACGAAAACGAAAGAAGGAAAAAAGCTTACTATGGTTCGGCGATACACAATTCCATGAGACGGTCCCTCAGCAAGGCAGTCGACCGCTCAAACCCCTGCTTGGCCCGATGCTCGGCCTCCTGAGTCAGCCGTTCTGCGTCTTCTAGGTGCGCATGAGCCAGCCAGCCATCCTCGAGCTTCTTCAGAGCACGCTCCAGGCTAGCAGAAGCTCGGGTGACCTTTTCGGCCTCCTGAACGATCAGCTCTTTATCCGCACGGAAAGCTTCGAGCTCAGACTCCAAGAAAGCTAGCTTCCTCTGGAGTTCGAGGATCTGCTCTCTTGTATCGACTATTCCCCGGGAGGCGGCCGCTTTTCGAGCCATGCAATCCTCGCTCCTGCTGCTCAGCTGGTCATACTGAAGAGATAGGTCGCTAAGGTCCTTCATTATAACCGGCTTGGACATATCTCGTGTAATCCTTACCTTCTCCAGCACAGTGATAAGGAATCCCCTTCCTGATCTATTGCAACAGACAGATCAGCTTGCCGCAGCACTTGAAACTGGGCCACGAGCTGATCAGCCTCTAACAGTTTGGACTCCAGAAGCGCAGCTATCCCTGCCCCACCAAGGAGGTTTTTAAGAATGTCAATCTGGCCTCGAGCGCATTGTCGGGCCAAGGCAAAGGAGGTCCTCCGCTCCACAGCAGCTTCGACCCCTCTCTTCAAGTGGTGGTAGAAACTGTCAACTACATCCTGTGATGCCTCATCCAGAACTTCCGTAGAGGACGGTGTCAGAGAAAGTGTAGCCAGCAGTGTCGAAGGAGACGTGCTAGAACTTGCCACCCCTGCCACCAGGGAAACAAATTCCGAGCGAAAAGATACGTGAATAGCAGCTAACTCCTCCTCCGCGGCCCGAAGA
Organism: Iris pallida; assembly: GCA_029216955.1. Taxonomy (NCBI): domain Eukaryota; kingdom Viridiplantae; phylum Streptophyta; class Magnoliopsida; order Asparagales; family Iridaceae; genus Iris; species Iris pallida. Next base: position 26,225,280 of record JANAVB010031019.1, on the reverse strand, counting down.
GCCTGGATACTCGACAAGGCGGAGAGGTCGACCCCCGAAGTCACATGAGCAAAGGAGGACGCATGGACCATTGCTCCCTGCCTCGGTTGCGCCGCCATCCGATCTCCCGAACTCGATCCAGCGGGAGGCCCCTCAATATAAGTCAAAAGAGGAGGGGGCACACTCCTCCCCACCAGATCCCTGTTGGTAGAGCCTTCCCTGACAATGTCCGTCATTGGCAGTGAAGAGGCTGGACCTGTATGTCCAAAGCAACCATCAATCAGCCTAACCCGAAGGATATGATGATAGAGCAAATGAGCCTTCTCACTACTCAAGATTTGGCTTATCTTACCAGGGGAGGGTTGTGGAGGCTGAAGTTCGTTCACAGCCGCCATAGCCCCCTTACCAGCGACTTCCAAGCCGAATTCAGCTGGTTCCCCTGCCCCAGCCGCCCCGGAAGGAGATACGACTGGGTCAGCGTCACCCTGTCGAAATTTAGCAGTCTCGGAGATGGGTTCAGCGGAGCCCACGTCGCCCTGAGTTGCGACCCCAGCAATGTGAGATCTCTCAGCCGCCGCCTAGAGAACCTCGACAGAAATAATCTCGGCACACATGTCACTAATCAGAGTGGTCAGGACCGGATTGACTTCAGAAACAGTAGCCGGTTCTCGAGAGTCCGACTCTTCTGACGCCTACAGAGAAGAGAAAAATAATTAGATCATAGTTCAGGAAAAGAAAGAACTAAAGAAGGAGATGGTCGCAATTCAATTCACCTCCGAAATGGCGTCATTACCTTCGCCTCTTTCCTTAATTAACAGCCCGCGGCATCTTACCGCAGCCCGCAACACAAAGAAGGTTATGCCACCAATAAACTCACGCCTGCTTTGCTTGCATGAAAGGCCGGGCACAACAGACGGCTGATCCGCCACCACCTCATCTGGCGCAACAGGCGGCTTGATCTGCCACCACCTCACCTGGCACAACAGGCGGCCGATCCGCCATCACTTCCTCCGCAGGAGGGAGAGAGTTATCGGTATCATGCTCATCATCCTCTTCGTCCGTATTGGTGGACTCCGAGTCAGGCACAGGAACGATGTTCGCCCTCCTCTTCTTTGTCTTAGACCCCTTGGGCTTCTCCGCTAAGCCAGTACCCACAATGAAGCTGGTACTCGGGTCAAAATTAACGGGAGGCTTGCTCACTGTAATATGGTATAGGGCCGCCATATACAAAATCTCCTCTGGCGCCTCACCATCAGGAACCGAAAAGGTAGTTCGGGTATGAACCGTGTCATAATAATGCCATGCCCTGATACCGTCCAGGACGCTATATTCAAAGCCCAGACAAGAGCTGAGACTGTCAAAGAATAGCTGGCTATACCCAAACTGGCAGGAGAACCTGCTGGGCAAGTAGGGCTCCAGGTAGATGTTGTTGCGGTTACGATATACTAGGTGCGCTAGACAGATATTACGCAGCCAAAGGAGCATTTTTCAGGCAAGAGGTGAGGAGGTCCGGTACCATCAACATGTACGCCCCTCACTTCTTCAGCCGTAAAACGAGGAACAGACACAAAAAAGTCGTATCCGTCCACTCTCGCCAGCGCCCTCCGACAGGCTGGCATGGTGTTGCACTCCCAGGGCTGATGGTGGAATCGGAAAATGAAAGCATCATCAGCCATAACGCCTCTTCTGCTCCACGCCTCATCAAAGACCAGCAGTGCATTAACAGCCACCCAATCAGATAATGGTATGGCAGCTCTATGCGCTCAAAATCTATCGCCGTGTCACGGGCGATGACCTTGGACGAAAAGGCACGAAGGCCATGGTGTATGCTGCACACCATGGCCGGAAGAAGGGCCAGTCTGACCCCAAAAACCAGCTTTACGGCAGGGAGGATAAAGTGGCGACTGATCCTCTCAATGGAACCCGCCCCTCCTGAGACTACGCAGTTCCGTAGCCACACCATCAGAAATCCTGCAAGGAGCGCCTTCTCCGACAGTCGCTGAGTACCATGATAAAAATAACTAAAGGAGTCAGTTTGACTCCCAAATGTGTCGCCCGTGGACCTCGATCTCTTGGCAGTCGACGCCAGGTTTTGTACCTCCTTCTGGGTTTGAGGATCTTGGGAAGAGACCCGGCCTGAGGTGCATAGTGTGAAAAGGTATGAGACCCAGGACGTGGTGTGAGGAATGCTCCCTTCCGAGCTACCATCCTTCTTGATGGCCGTCTGGTGACAAGTACTGTGGTGACATAATAATTCCCGATATACGGCAACAAAGCCCGGGAACTGTCGATCCAAATCCTCGAGCTCTTCGCTCGTAGGGGTGTACACTTCAAAGACTTCTTCCCCCCAAGGCAGCTTGGAGATAACGTACAACTCGTGGAGAGCGAGTCCCAGCTCCCCTCCAGGCGTGAAGAAGGTTTCCGTCCGCCGGTTGTACATCTCCAGGAGAGCCATAAACATCGGCTTATTTATGGGTAGACCATGACAGGTACCCTGAATGGCGTGGTAAAGGCCGATCTCACGCAGGGAGTCTCATACCTCCGCAGAATCCATGTAGTAAAGTTGGCCCACGCAAGGATAGGGTTTATCCAGTTCAGCAATGCCAACCGGCCGACGGGATAGGACCCTTTCCGAGCAAGCTGGTTCAAGAAGGTATCAGCTTGAGAGAACGTGAAATTGGGACCCGATATGTTTATGAAGGTACCCAGAGCAAGTCCCATCACGTACCGACTGACCGGTTCCCTTTCGCATATGCTGACCCCAAATTCCTGTTGTAATGGATGTTTTCCACAATTATCTTCGACCTGCTTGGAGTCAAGGTGTCCACCATCTTTATGTCCAGCGGTAACATGTTGAACCATGACAGAGGAAAATGAGGCTCTATCGGAGGGATATGGATCTCCACCCCGTCAAGAGTAAAGTCCCAACTCTCGGATATATCTAGCACTCGGAGGTTCTTTACAGACAAAGCATCCCCAAAGAGGCACGCCGGCTTCAGGTATTTTCTCTCCAATTACACTGAGTTCATCATGGCGCAGAGAAAGTAGAAGGGCTGGTTCTTGATAACATTTATCCTCTCCAAAGGCTCGTCTGTGGGAAGCTGGTTCGTCACATATTGGACTATATGGTCGAATCGCACACCCATAGCAGACTGAGCGTGACCCACCAGAGGATCTCCCGCTGGATTAACTGGCAGATTCACTGAAGAAGGACAAAAGAAATAAGTTAAAAGATGGCTAAACAAAACTACCGAGTGTTTTAGGCTTATACGGCCCAGTCCACATGAGCTTATGCGGCTCTGTTTAGCGCGAGCTTATGCGGTTCTGTTTAAAAGAGCTCATGCGGCTCAGTTTGAACATGAGCTTATGCGGCACTAATTAGCGCAAGCTTATGCGGCTTTGTTTAGCGTGAACTTATGCATTATGCGACCCAATTCAGAGGAGCTTATGCGGCTCGATTTTAGCGCAGCCTCCTGCGGCCCAGTTCAGATGGGCTTATGCGGCTCGGCTCAGCGCAGCTTCATGCGGCCCTGTTTCGATGGAGCTTATGCGGTTTTGATTAGCGGAGCCTTATGCGGCCCAGTCTAGATGAGCTTATGCGGCAAAGTTCAAAGGAAGGCTTATGCGGTCCTGTTTAATAGGACTTCATGCGGCTCAGCTCAGAGGGACTTATGCAGTTCTGTTCAACAGGCCTTTATGCGGTTCAAATTACAAAGTGCTCATGCGGTCGCAAGACGGCTATCATGCGGCTCGGACATGGGGCATACCCCTATGCAGCTCGGACATGGGGATGCACATGCGGTACACATAGTACAGTATGCAGATTCATGAAGACGAAGAAGGCTCGCGCATAAAATATGCGACATAGCCATGATGGTAGAAGTTCTGAGTTGTGGAATTTCTGCCAAAACCCTTACCAGCAATGGCAGGGTGAACGTCGGAATGAACTTCAGGCGCCGCAGTCGACGTAGAAGCCACTCCTTACCCTTCACCGCGGCCTTGGAAGTCTTGGGGGCCATCGTTGATCGAAGAAGAAGAAGAAGAGGACGACAGTTAGGGCAAGAAGAGCTTAATTTGGGAAAGAGAGTAAAGAGTTTCTTTCTCCAAATTACTCTTATTTATAGGAGGACAAAGGGGGGGCACGTGGACCGATAAACGCTTCGGGTCGTGTGCTGCAGGCAAAACCGACTCCTAGGATTTTGCCCCCTCTCATAAAGGAGATTCATCAAAGCACAATATCCAAATATTTAATGAACCGACTCTTGGGATTCCCCCAAAAGACGGCTCTAAATCAAAAAATGAATCAAGGACAATTAATGACGCCTACATGGCAGAAAAGACAGTGTACGGCCAGAGCGGTCCATGCGGCCAGAGTGGTCCATGCGGCCAGAGCGATCCATACGGCTAGGAAGTCCATGCGGCCAGGCAGTCTATGCGGCCAGGAAGGCCATGCGGCTAAGAAGTCCATGCGGCCAAAACATCCTATACGGCCAGAAGAGCTTATGTGGACATAGCCATGCTTCTTATTCAAAGTATTTTAATTTTACAAATTGAAAACTTTGAAGGGGGTCTTGTAGAAGCATGGAATAGAACAGAAAAATCTATGCGGCTCAAAGCAGAGGGAGTCTCATGTGGCTCAAAGAATCTCTCAGAGCTTCATGCGGCTCAAGAGTTTTATGAGGCTCAAAAGTCGCCAACATAGCCATACGGCTCGAGTAAAAGCCACGTGGCCTTATACGGCTCGCCTCTACAGCTGGCTATTAAGCAGCGGCCTCAGTTAATGCTATGACACAACAAGGCAGCTCTGACATAAAGGTGAACTGACAGCTCTGACATAAAGTTGCAATGATGACTCTGACATAAAGGTGTGCTCCAAGGAAAACAAAAAAAAATCTTTATAGCTGGCACGATCCATCAAATCCCAAAGTCTTCCATACAGCTTTGACATGTGGCCAGCCGCATACGGTTCAGGTGGAGGCCACCCCCATGCGGCTGCTACACTCATGCGGCACGGATCATGGGGGCCATCTTTATGCGGCTCAAATCCTGAGAATCCACCCTATGCGGCCGCTACTCTCATGCAGCTCGGATCATGAGGACCATCTCCATACGGCACAAATGTTGAGAGGCCACGCCCATGCAGCCTTGATACGTGGCCAGCCTTATGCGGTTCAGTTGGAAACCACCCTCATGCGGCTCAGATTTTGGAGGCCATACCTATGCGGCTGCCACCTTCATGCGGTTCAAATCCTGAGAAGCCACCCTCATGCGGCTCTGTCAAGACACCCTGTCCCTGTGGCTCGCGGTTAGGACACGTGGCAGAGGATCAGTTCCCCCCTTCCGCGTCCCTACGGCTCGCAGCATAATGATGGTTGGACACGTGGCACCAAATCAATCAAGATTTATCCACTAAGATTTGTTACTATCAACAAATCCCAACAACCAGATTTAGTACAATCATCATAATTACCCGGATCAAATCAGATTTATTGCAATCAAGCAAATTGAACACGTGGCAGGAGATCCGAGCTTGTCATAACAAATCACGAAGATTTATGGCAATCAACATTAATTGCCCATACGAATTTGGTACAATCAACATTAACTGCCCAGATTTGTTGCAATCAAGATTAACGGCCCAGATTACTTGCCAACAAAATAGAATCAAGGAAAATGGTAATTAAACCCCAAACCGTCGACTTTTCAAGGGACAATTATTGTAAACCCTAATGATCATACCCCCACTCCTATAAATAGCAAGGTGCCATTCCCTTGCAAAACCCCCAGCTAGACAGATAGAGAGACAAATGCACGCAAAGAAGAGTCTTCCTACACATTCCGAGAGCATTTCTTCATCAGAGTCAAGGCTACGTCCGATCGTCCAAGGAGTAAGGCAGAGCTGTCGTCGCTTTTCCGAGCCTCTACCGTCACCCCCCAGAATCAAAAATAAATAATCGTACTTAGATTGCTGTACCTAGGTTTTCATTCCTGGACTTTCTTTGTACGAGCGAGTTTGTATTGTGAGTCTAAGTTCAGTCCTCCTATAAAATTATTCTGCACTTTTACAATCAATGGCAAACACACGTCAGCAGTATAGCGACGTTAACGACCAAATTAGCAACGTCAACTCTCTGCCACGTCAGCTACTGAGCAACGGATTGCGACGGATAGTGATGTAACGGTGCTAATTAGCGACGTCAGGATACGTTGCTATATGTCGCAGATCGTCGCTATATGTTGCAGATATTATAACAAAAAATTAAAAAAATATAATATATATTTTTGTTATGCTATGTGTCTGTGTTTACAGTGTGTGTGAAGTGCAGTGTTCGAACCATCGACAATTTTGCTTACTGTTCTATTTTTTATCTTAGATAGAAAGAGCAACAGTTCAGAGTACACTTCTCAGAGCTTCCTCTTCACGTCCTTCACCTTTTCGGGATCCTTTACGACGTCCCGAGAAAGTGAAGGATGTGAAAATAAAGCTCTCAGAAGTACACCCTGAACTGTTGCTCTTTCTGTCCAAGATAAAACATACAACAGTAATCGAAACTATCGATGGTTTTGAACACTGTATTTCACATACACTATAAACACAGACACACATCATCACAAAAATTACGCATTATATTTTTTTAAAATTTGGGCAGCACCTCCTTTGTATATCAGATCATCGCTTATAATCCAGCGTAGGTACATTTGTCATCCTCGTCGCAAATATCATCATAATTAACAGTCTCCTATCATGACAGTCTACAACCAATTAACAGTCTTCCATCAAAACAGTCTACAACTAAATATCATACATGTACTCAATGAAAATACAAATAAAGTAAATATCGCAAACATACATATCCAACAAACATACATGTCCAACAAACATACATGTCCAACAGAGTCAAATAAGAACGAAAATCAGTGTACCAATAATCAATGGGCCCATAGGGCCAATACATACAAAGATGATAAAAAAATATACTGGATCACTGAGGACCCCTGCTGTGCATCTGAGATAGCATGTACTTATACTGCTCCTGTGTGAGCTGCATCATATGGGCAGTAGGAGGCAGTACAACGTCTGGAGTCGGCACCGTCGATGGACCGGGAGGACGTATCTGCTCCAGCTCTCGCAGTCGCTCAGCATGCGCAGCAAGAGTACTCACCATCCTCTGAGAACTCTTCTTAATCGAAGCATGTATCTGAGTGAGTGAGGCAGACATGGTCCTCTACGACCCCTCCAGCTCGACCTGTTTATGCTCTGTGCGCTCCATAGACTTGGTGAGCGTGTGCAAGCTGGCAGCTGTAGCCTGCTGCAGACTCATCAGCTCCTGTATACTGTGCTCGATCGCATCAAATCGTCCGGTGATTATCGGATCGTCGCTCTGCGGTATGGTGATCAGAAATCTGCTGCTGTAACTTGCGATACAGCTCGTCGATCTGACGACCAATATCCTGAGCTCGTGATGATGTCTGCAAAGTTGGAGACTGCGTACTGACAGAGGGGGCCCGAGATGACTCTGAAGCCAAATAGGCATCGTAGGATCCCGTACCGTAGTACGTACCCTTCTGAAGACCACCAACAGCGGTCATCCAGAGGTCTTCCGACGATGGAGCTGTAGGAGGCTGGAAGGAAGTACCAGCCCCTCCCTCTGCTGGCGTATTAGCAGCAGCAGCCCCCTCCTCTTGTAGCCGAAGAAACTCGGCATATAATAATGTTTGCTAACGTCTAAGTGTTTGCTAAAGTCTATATTGATATCTATTTTTCTATTTTCTAAATTATAGTAAATTAATATAAAGAATAGAATGTACATATGCTTGCGTCGCCCTCTCGTCAATGAACTCCCCAGCCCTTCGATGGGTGACCAGGAAGACGGTCACCATGTTGGGATCCTCACCCTTTTTTACCTGTTAAAATATATTATCTATTATTAGTATTAAACATTCTATCCAACTATATATAAAATAATGTCCGTCATAGAAAATGTACCAGACGACGTAAATGCTCCGTCATAGGAATGGAGCCACCACACCACTTACTGGCGCTCGGTCGCTCCACCTTGGCCTTGTCAGACCGCTCCTAGTACCTGGCCTCGCCGAATCTAGCCTTCGTCGCAGTCCACTGCTCTGGCGTGATCCAACCATGGATCGGATTTCCGGAGTAATCACGAGACTTCTGGTCGTGGATCGCATCACGGATGAGCTTGCCGACGACGGCAGAAAATTGGGCCTCGATCTTCGTCGCCCAGTGTGGTGGATAGAAATAGGTCCTCTACAAGAAGTAAAATAAAAAGAGTTGTATAATATACACAAATGATTATTAAAATTTAAAAATAAACAAATTTTTTACCTTGAAGTGGGCCAACCAAAAGGCCTTCCTATCTGCGGGAGCATCTAAGTAGTTAATCCAAGGTCCACCATAGTTCTGCCTCAGAAATAACCCAGCTGTCTCTGTACTGCAGGAGGCCGATATCTATACAATAATAAATTTTATGAATATATATGTACATATAATCATTTGAGAAATATATATTAACTAATTAACTTACTTCGTAGGCCAGTCTGTCCAAATCTCCACACGCGTCTCGTCCGGGGGAGCGCATGGAGGGTCGCTCTCACCTCCTGCCTGACCAAGATCAGTCTGATCATCGTTCTCCTTATGCTCGGCATCGGCTCTCCCCATAGAGCCGTCGGCAGGAGGAATGCTGGACGCGGGAGGAATGCTGGACGCGAGAGGAATGCTGGATGCGAAAGGAATGCTGGACGATGAGGGAGGAGTCGCCAACCAGATGAAACTGCCCTGTCCCGGTAATGGACTGGGAACAGAATGGTACACTGGCATACTCAGAGATGAGGATGAGGGTACGGAATCTGCATCCCCAGCCCGACGCACACGGGACTGCCTAACATAATATCCTCCGCGTCGTCCGGGTCTAGTTATACCTGATAATAACATATGACAATAAAACAAATATACATATTTATATGATAGACATCACAGATTTTTAAAAAATATCATAGTCACAAAAGTGTCACTAAAGTGTCAAATATAATGATAAAACAAACGTACAGATTTAATCCTCTTCTAAAAATTTATCTACTTTGTTTAGCTCATCATCTTCTTCTTCTTTTTCCTCCTCTTCATCTTCACTTTCATCTGCATCTTCCTCTTCAGATAATTCTACTTCTTCTACACAATTAGATGTGTAATGAGGAACTTTCGTCGTGTCCACTTCAATAATATTTGTTACAAGAGGTAGTTCATCCTCTTGATAAGCTATATCGTCAACCTCAAAGGTATTTCTAGCTTTGGTCTGGCATACTGCCCACCAGTCTGACCATGTTGTTTCCCGTTTAGGATAACTTATGAAGTACACGAGCTGAACCTGATTTGATTGGACAAATGGTTCATAGACTTGATATCGACGTCGATAGTTTATATCCACAAGACCGTCCTTGTCTACTTTCCAACCTTGACCTTCAATCGGATCGAACCAATCACACCTGAATAACACAATCTTAGCAGGCTATATTCCATAACTATATGTCAGCTCCACAATCTCCCGTAGGATGCCATAAAAATCGTTGTCCGTATCAACATCTTGTAGTTCGAAGATCTGATACACAAACAATTATTTTTGGTGGAATCAAGATCCATAAAGTTGTCTCTGATCGAGCAAGTTGTTGACTTGAAGCTAAACCCATTCACACAGTAGCTTGGCCATATTTTTGCAACATAAATTGGTCCATTGGCTAGCGTTCTAATAGTCTCATTCTCAAGTCTTGCGTATGGACGATTGACCTAAATACCACAAAAAAATAAATTAAGCTCATTCTCAAGTGCATGTACAGAAAGGTAATTACAGAGTTCTCAAGTCTTATATATGCACTCAACCATGATGGAAAATAATGCCTTATTTCTTGTTCTACTTCTTCTTCTGTTATGTGTGGCCTACCTGACTTCACATTATTATTAAATATGCTAAAAACAACATCGTTCAATTAATATAACAGTATAATAATCAACACTATTAAAATAATGTAGACGTATTAATTACTTACCCCTCCAGCTTCTCTACTTCATCATCGTCGCAGTTGAGTAACACATACACCTGAGCAGTCCTTAGCTCATCATCGTTCAGATATCTCTTCTTTATTTTATCCGATGGCTTTCCTGGAGCATTGAATACCTTCAGTATTGTATCATTACATTCATGATCTCCGTCGTCATTTCTGGAAGCTCTCATTCTATTAGTTGCAATATGAGGCTTGAAATACATCGAACAAAAGTTTGTAATCTCCTTGAGAATATAGGCTTCACAAATAGAACCCTCGACCCGTACCTTTTTTCATCTTTATTTTAGGTGATTCAAATGTCGCTCGAACGGGTATATCCATCGATATTCGACGGGTTCACCAATACGTGCCTCATAGGATAGATGAATCGGCAAATGCTCCATAGAGTCGAAGAATCCAGTAGGAAACACCCTCTCTATCTTGCACAGTGTTACCGTAATATCATTCTCTTGCTTTTCTAGATGATCAACGAGCAATTTCTTAGAACAGAGATCCCTGAAGAATATGCTAAGCTCCGTCAATGGATCCCAAACTGCCTGCGGTAAGAATTCCTGAAATGCAATCAGAATTAACCTCTCCATGAATACGTGACAATCGTGGCTCATCATACCCGTCAATTTGTTTTCCTTCGGATCGACACATCTTCTCAGATTTGACACATATCCGTCTGGAAATTTTAGGCCCTGGATCCACCGATAAAGTCTCACTTTATCCTCCTTATCCAGTGAGAAAATTGACTTCGGCAGGAAATGTTTTCCATTCTCCTCTATCAAATGCAACGCAGGGCATTTGCATATTTCTTCTAAGTCCAACCTGGCCATGGGATTGTCTTTTGTTTTTTCTTTTACGTCCATCACAGCATTAATTATGTTATCAAACACATTCTTCTTAATATGCATGACATCAAGATTATGTCTGATCAGATTGGTACTCCAATATGGCAGATCCCAAAATATGCTCCTCTTTGTCCAGTTATGATCTCTACCAAATCCATCGCACTTGTACCCAGTTGTAGGATCTTCGATAGCACTTGGAAAATCTCTAACCTCCTCCCATATCGTGGCTCCGCATAACCTTGGAGGTGGATCACCCTTCTCTACAACGCCGGCACGGAATGCATTCTTGTTCCTTCTGAACGGATGATCTTTTGGCAGAAATTGTCGATGACAGTCAAAGAAGCACGGTTTTCCTCCATGTTTCAAGCGAAAAGCCTTAGTATGGTCCATACAATATGGACATGAGAGACGGCCATGAGTGCTCCATCCAGATAATATTCCATAGGCCGGAAAGTCGTTGATGGTCCACATAAGGGTTGCCTTCATCTGAAAATTTTGCATCTTGGAAATATCGTACGTGTTAGCGCCTACTTTCTATAACTGATTCAACTCATCTATCAAAGGCTGTAAGTACACATCAATGTTCCTCTTGGAATTGTTCGGACCAGAAATTATAACGGTTAGAAACATGTACTGAGTCTTCATGCACATTCAAGGCGGTAGGTTATACAAAGTGACAATCACAGGCCAGCACGAATACTGGGATCCCGAAAGACCAAAAGGAGTAAAACCGTCAAAAGATAGCCCCAACCTGACATTACGCGGATCTGAAGCAAAATCAGGATACACTCGATCAAACTGCTTCCATGCTTCTCCATCGGATGGGTGATCCAACACTCCTTCAATCTGTTCTCGTATGTGCTAACTCATATTTTCGGCCGTCTCTTTCACCATAAATAATCTTTGCAACCGCAGCATTAAAGGCAAGTGGTGCATTGAATCGGTCGGTCTTCTTGTATCGGTAGACCTTCCTGTACTAGTTGTCTTATAGCGATCAGCACCACAAAATCTGTACACATTTGCGTCCTTGTCGTCTTTGTAGTACATCATGCACCCATTGCAACAAGAATCAATTTTCTCGTATCCCATCCAGAGCGATCTCACCATCCTCTTAGACCGATAGAAGTCTTTAGGTAACTTAGCACCCGCCAGCAAGATCTCTATAATCAACTCCAACACTCAGTTGTAACATTCTTACGACATGCTAAAATCTGACTTAATGCTCAACAGTCTTGTAACCACCTCCAATGGTGAATGATCCTCACAACCAGGATACAATAGAGTCCTTGCATTCTCCAGCAACTCCATAAACTTTGCAGCATCGACATTCGGTGCCTCCTCGGCTGCATCATGAACGAAACTAGGCCCCACAGCGTCGAAAGCCATGTCCACGCAACCGTCGTCGTATGCATGATTATCTGAAACAAAATTAGGTCCTGCATGCATATACGGCTCAACATAAGGCTCCGGCTCTGATGCTAAAGACACAAGTTCTCCATGTGTGGTCCACTGATAGTAATTAGGCGTGAAACCCCTCGAGTACAAATGATATGTCACTTCCACTTCTGGATAATATTTCACGTTATGACATTTTACACACGGACACTTAATTTTGGTGCCGTCCATGTACTGAAGGAACGTCTTAGCAAACTGCAGGAACTGCTCAACTCCTGCTATGTATTCATCCCGCACACCACACATATCATCAGGATGATGATTGTACATCCATAAACGATTTCGCAAGTAGTAATTCATATCCATTTGGAAATAATTCTGCAAAGATGGACACACATGTTCAGCGCAGTAACTAATCAAACTGGGTGAAGTTGAGTTGACTTAGTCAATATCTTGGACAAACTAGTCAAACTGGGTGAAGTTGACTAAGTCTAGGCAATTATCCTTCACTAGACATAGACATGGAGCAAATACCGATATTTACAGTATCCGAACTTCCTAGTGTATATTACAGTAGAGAGACATGGTAACCGTGTGTAGGGGTGCAACTCGAGCGGGTTGGGTCGGGCTTGAGGTCAACCCGAGCCCAACCAGATGAATCATAAGCCTAACCCGAGCCCAAGCCCGGCCCGACCTCGGGTTCAACATATGAAGCCCAAGACCAAGCCCGGAGGATCGGGTTGAACTCGGGTTGGGTCGGGTCCATCAGGTAATGTTGACCAACTATTGACTTTCAGTCAACTGTTCAACTCTGGTTTGGTTTCGGGTCAATTCTAGTCACTTTTAGGCTAAGTTTGACTTTCGTTGACTTTTCGTCAAAACGGTCAACCGAGGTCAAAACTAGTCTAAGAGCACTAATCCTAACCATTACAAACCAAGACAATCAATTTCTAACCATATTCTAACACCTTAGACTCATACCTTAGCTTCTAGGCAACTACCTTAACTTACCCTATTACCTTACCAAGGGTAACACACTATCAAGCCCCTACCTTAGTTTCTAGGCACTTTTCTACCGCAACATGGTATCCTAATACCATGCCCTCGTATCTCGATACCATGCCATGGTATCTTGATACTCTAATTTCATATCTTGAAGTATCTTAGAACTTTACCCTTTCATAGGGTAAATCCTAATTATCTTGTGATACCATCTTGGTATCACAAAATACCTCAACCTGTCACGCTCACTCTAGCCCACATCTAACTCTAATATAAAACTTCTAATATAAAACCTAACTAACATATATTCCACAATTTCCTCACTCTCTAACACAAACCACATCCTATTACCAAACCTTTCCTTAACATATTATCTAACCTGTAAACTGATAGTGAGTCTAATATACATGTTAGGGTTCATGTATGCATCGGGATTTATGGGTTTTCGAATTACATTTGGATTGTCAACCTGTAAACTGATTGTGAACATTGATTTCGCATGTATCACACACATGTTTACACTCACAAGCTTGTCACTTACCTGAGAATACATGTGCACTCGACTGAAAATTGATTTCCTGATATCTACACACAATTACACTAAAACCTGAGAACCTATACTACCTACTACTGTACTGATTTCCCTATACACACACTCATACACATGTACCCAATGAACTGAGAACACATTTACACACACACATGTTCATGTACTGCTATACACTCATGCACACACTGACCTAAGAACCTAGGTACTGTTTACACACACACTGACAAACCTAGACTGAAATAGCTCACTGATTTCCTATTCACACATACACGTGTACACATTACTGCTAACACCCTGTCCACTCAGACACACATAAATTTCGGATATCTATACACACACATAGAGTCACTCACTCACACATGAACTCAGACATACATTCACACAAAGCTGAGAACACACACTGTCTTTACTGCCACACACATACCACTGTATGCTGCCACACATACATACACACAGATGTGCACAAATACACACACACATGTATATTAAACTTCAAATATTTTAACCCAAATACGAGCCCGAACCCGAGTATCTTCAACCCTAACCCAACCCATTAACGGGTTTATCCGATTAGGTTCGGGTTTAGCCTGTCCAAGTTGCACCCCTAACCGTGTGTCCGTGTGTGTCTGTGTGTGTGTGTCCGTGTGTGTGTCCGTGTGTGTGTGTGTGTCCGTAGGAAAGGAGGAGGAGGAGGGACAGGAGTTAGGTTAGGGTTTACCTGAGGAAGAGGAGGAGGAGGAGCTCGGATCGGGGGAGGAGGAGCTCGAGGAGGAGGAGCTCGACGGAGGGGGGGGTAGGGGTTGCCGGAGGGGAGGGAGTCGCCGGGGGGGAGGGAGTCGCCGGGAGGGGTAGAGGGTCGCCAGGGGTAGAGGGTCGCCGAGGGTAGAGGGGGTCGCCCGGGGGGGGGGGGAGAAATTTTTTATAAATTTTAGAAATTTTTGAGTGAGGGAGAAAAAGGAAACAGCGTGCCCTAAGTAAAAACTTTAGCGACGTCATGAGTAGACGTCGCTAAACGTCACTATATTTAAATAATTAGCGACGTGTAGTGACGACATTGCGACGCAGATTCCCATTTAATAAATTACTATCGCTATTGGTCGCCACCAGCGACGAATAGCGACGTCAAGTTGCCACATTGCTAAATTCCCAAAAATTAGCGACGTCCTTTCATGGAGTCGCTAAATTCGTCGCAATTTTGCCATATTTTGGTAGTATCATTATCTTTCCCAATTCCATGCAAGGTGATATTGAGCAACTCAGTAAGAAACATTGCATACAATCCTTTATTTTAAGCGTGAAGCTAAAGGATCTTTGAAGGGTTCAACACTACTCACTTTCATAGGATGATTACCACCACGATCACATAGCCTTCCAAGCGATCCTTCGCATATTCCCAAGTCCAACAAGCCTTCATCGAACCAACCATCCATCATAAGGCATCTTGCGGGTCGGGACACTAAAATATATACCACTCAGAAAAAGTTTCGTCCTCGAAACTTAAAACAAAACTCATCCCCAAAACTTCAATCGACTTTTCTGAACTTCTCAACGATCGACTTGCACTATTTAATATTACTCCGTAGTCTCTCGATTAATTTCAAGTAATGTATTATCTCGATACAGCATCCCAATTGATTCAAAATAGTTTACCATCTTTGATCTTTCCTCCGATACTCGTGCAAATCCTTAACACATGATATTCCTTCCCGTGGCTTCGTTGGAATTCAGCATACCACTTAGTTGGAATCATACACATATTTTAGGCGTCCCCGAAATATATGCACTTCAGCTAAGTTCAGTGATAGAGAATACGAACGAGCTACGGTGTAACTTCTTTTTCGAACATTAGTAATTCTTTTCGAGCATCTCGTATAATCCCACTTGTTTATTCAATGTTCCAATCAACTAAAAACACAATAGATGTTACCAATTCCAGCTCGATAAATTTTACTCAACCGATCTAAAATTTCCAAAGTGTCCCGACTTAGATGTATCAAGTATTCCTTTCAAGTTCATTGTCATTCATGCCACCAAAGTTGATAAAATCCTATTGCCGTATTTCATTTCAATACCCCAATACTCATCAATCAAATCTTGTACTCATCATAGTTCGCATCCATACACTTTGTTTGCAACTCGTAACTTTCTCGATCATTATTCATCCATCAAATTGTACTATCATTCCATTATGGTAACATTTCTCGCTGTACTCAAACATTTTCTCATATTAATCAAGCCAACATATTATCCTCTCGCATAAGCAATTATCATATTCCAATAATATTAATCCCGAGGGTCATTCCTATTCACCTTCGCTCTCGCCGATCTCGACTACATGCACTATCCAATTCCGTCATACATCCATTCTCAATTCTGATTCGATCAATAAAATTATTCCAACTGTCTTAAGGCACTACCATCAATTTGCGTAGCTCAACATTAATCAACCCAATCCCAACTAGTTCTAACAATTTCCAGCATTCCAACAAAGGCAACCAAATTTTAAAACCAACATGATCCGTCATCCCATCCAACATTATAACATCAAATTTTCTAATCTCTATTCCATTCCAAAGTTTACCTTCCGACACATCTTACTCATTCTGACTATATTCATGCAACATCAATAGGGACATCCTACAGTTTTCCAACAGTCAACTTAGCATTCAGTCAAGTCTCTACGATCAGCTAATCTAAGCTAAACCAGACATTCAGCTAACTCATATGAGATGGATAGCTATCAGGGACATACTTATCTCTTATCTTAGAGGCAACCAATTCTTATCATAGGGGCAACTCTATGGTCTGACCAACTTAGGGACATGGGACACCATCCCAATCTTATGAACTTATTCCCAACACGGACAATTGAAATGACATAGCCAACCAAATCTGAAACTTAGGCAACCAACTAACATTATAGGCAACCAATTGACATTCTAAGCAACCAACCGACATTCTAGGTTCAAGTCATTCTACCCGTACTCATACTCGGGCCATACCCAATGAAGTCTCATTCAAGACTTACCCACAACTGACAAAATCAATCCGATAATTCTATCCATCAATTCTTATGGGTCAATCCTGAAGCTATCATATAAAACTCCTCAATCGAATATCCAAACTTCTAATTTTCCACTTGTATAAACATAGCGTCTGCTCAATCCAACTTGCATCCTCATATCATACTCAAATTAACTATTCAATCGGTCAACTATTCTGAGTCATAATCCAACATTGTTACCTCAAGAGTTTATCACTTACGATCTCTTTCCTACGGTCTCTTCGTGACATATTCATTCCCATATTTTTAGATCATCGATACGGTCTGTACTCTCTAAACCAACAAAATAAGGCAACTACATAATCGTATTTCTTCCGAAGGTATCCTTTATTAATTTTTGCTAGCACCCAACACGGTCATCTCTTAGCAATTCACGTTAACCATCAATATTCGTTTTGCATCATATCCTTGTGATTCCATAAGAAGATTTACCATTCCTGCACTGATCCAATCTCTATGGCATCAATTATCCCGCATCCGCATATCGGTTATCCAGTTGAATATGACATAACTCATTCGCTAAGTCACCATCCAACAATTTCGTATTCCACCCAAACTCGTTATTCATGCGACAATATCATCTATCGACATGGTCTATTACATATTATTGCACCTCGATACTTATTTATATTACAGCCATTTGACTCTCATAAGAAACATCTACTCTTTCATGCATCAAGGGACAAGTATCCATTCTCTATGCCTCAAAATAGTCAAGGTTCATAACTTGTTAATTCGGGACACATCAAATTCTCTCAAGCACACTGCATAACGTGCTAAGATTATCTATTCCTCAAGCCCATTTTCTACCCTTCGCTCATTGATGCAACTCTATGCATCTTCTAAATCATTCACAACATCTCGATAAGCGTCTAACATCACCATCAAAATATTCGATCTATAGTTGTTCTCGCAAAATCTTTCGATAGCAACACCACACCATCGTTACCAAGCTTACAATCCTGTTACCCAACATAATGCTAACCATCAAAGTCTAGCGATGGTTCATCCGAACACATCAAAATCTCACAACGGGTCATCCGAACTTAATCAAGGGACCTGCCTAGCCGTCATGTATCAATCGTATTCTCAGCTACGATTCGGTACTACCCAATACCTTATAGGTAAAGCAATCACTAAATTATAAACACATCAAGGGTCACCTTATCGCTAAGAGGGTAAAGCCATATACCAATCAGAGCTCAAGCCATACTCAACATGATATTCCCTCACATCAAACCCACGTCCAATATGGACTATCCATCCTGCAGTGGTTATGCTGACCACAAATACCGACTCAAGATTCTGTCGATTTCTATTCACCGAAATCTATGCACATTCTGTTCCAACATACCATGCCATCACCTACGGTCGATTGCTGCATAACAATCGACTTCAATAAAACCCACACATGAGACATCCAGCATACATCGCAAACTTATTATCGCATCGCATCATTGTTATTCGTTTTGATATCTTTTAGAAATTCAACAAAGCACACATATCACAGCCCATATATTTAGACTTATTGTATGGAACACCCAGTGAGCGACTAGAAGGATCAACGGACTTTCAGTCAAGCGAACAACTTAGAATAGTTTAAAAGCAACACGGAATAATTGCAGAAGTACTATGAGTCCTCATAGAGGCAACTTTGATTTCATCGCGGAAGCAACTTTGAGTATTCGCGGAAGCAACTTTTGATTCACCGCGGAAGCAACTTTGAATAATCGCGGAAGCAATCTTTGAATCATCGCGGAAGCAGCTTAGAATCATCTTAGTAGCAACATTGATTTGAAACAAATCGAATAAGAATCCAAGGACGTAAAGCCGTGCTTTGATACCATTATGTCACGCCCTGTAAACCCCCAGAATTTTTGAATTTTATTTTATATTTTTTATTGTTGTTATTATAAACATAGCCATAGTCAAGGTAAAATTTTGCTACACACATTGACTAGACGATAAGGCATGGCTAGTGTAGTCATACACCCTGACTAGTCTACTACCTTTAACCCCTATTTTTCTAGAAATTTATTATATTCTGTATAAATATTTTATGGCATTTGTTATTTATTTAATAAGTTATTAAATAGTTATATTATTTTTTCTTATTATTCAAAAACTAGCAACCATTTTATCTATAGTATTTTGCTTTCAACAATTTAGACTAAAAGTATTTTTATTAGGTTAATAAAATTTTAAGGATTATTTTCTGTATTATATAGTGATATATATGTATGCTATATATTTTAGATTTAAATTAAATATATTATAAATAATAAATATTTTGTTCATGTCTTGCAAAATGCGAGGCTTTTGCATAAATAACTCTTTTATTATTTTAAAATGAAATTACAAATTTTTTTTATAATTCTATTTGAATTTTTGGATGAATTTATATTAAGTTATATATATATATATATATATATATATATATATATATATATATATATATATATATAAAGATTTACCTTTAATTTATCGTGAGATTTCTATATCTCGCGATATAATCAAACACCCATGGACCCGACAGTAAGGAGCGGAAGATTTTCGATTTCTGAATCGATTGGAAATCATCCAATTCTGATCGATTCAACCCAGGTAGAATTTCGTGCAATCCCAACCATATAAACTCTAGGATTGTACCAAATCTATTTTAAATTTAGATTTAAATTTGATGAGCAAATTCACCCAAGATTCGGTAATTTATGTATAGAAACATAAATGAATTCGCGAGGGATCCTTCAAGGAAACCTATCAAAAACCTTATCGTGGACTTCCTCCTCAAACACCCCGTCTTCCTCTCCCTCCCGCATGCAGTTCCGACCGACTGCATCGCCTGCACGTCGCTCCGACCACCGGCGATCGTCGGAAGGCTCAGGAGAACAGAGCAGTGCTCTGCTTTGTATTCAGCCAGGTACCGAACTTTGCTAGTGTTTATCTTCAATTTCACGTAACCAAATTTCGATCTAATTAACCCTATAGAGAGCCAATATAACCCTCTAGATATCCCACCAACTGGATTGGGATATAGTGCAACGATCAGTTGGAAAAATCGACGCCAAGTCGATGAAAAACACACTGTTACATAGACAGAATTACGACTTCGAGTACCCCTGTTTTTAGATGATTTTCGACCAACCTAGCAAAAGTTTTGGAAAAATTTTCTGAACAACAATTTAGCCAATATATAGGACTTCAATTCCCTTCTTTCAGTTTAATTTTTTATTCCCTGTATGCAAAGAATCGCGATTTCAAAGTTGAGAGGAAGTTGATTTTAAATATAATGAAATCTCAATAAAACTTCCCGATACGGCGTGCGCCCCGACAAACCGGGCAACGTGGTCATGCACTATATGCATCGAAAGGCGCGTATGGATGTTACCGACGTGTGGGAACTGACGGAACTCGATTTCGTTGTGTGTGTACGACGAAATCAGTGCGTATCCGTCGAGATACCCCCGTATCGACGTTTTGTAAACTAGCCCATAACTTAGTGTACGTTCGTCGAATCGACACAAAACTTGTGCCATCAGGACCGTATCATTTTTTTGGTCCTGTATGCCAAGTTTGGTTCGATTCTGAGAAGGTCAAATCGGAACGCCTTTTTGGCGGACCCGCGACCCTCTCTAACGGACGATTTTGTGCACAGCCCGCCGGAATCCAACTTTGGACATACGGTTGGGTTCGTCTCCTCAAACCGGATTCGTAGACATGTAGTTTGACGACTTTAGAGACCGTAGATTCTGGAACGCGTTTCGGTACAAAATGGGTCCAACGACGGACATCGTTTTGATCCGAAATTACGATTTTGCCCCTGTTCCAGAATTAGAATTTTGGACAGGCGTTTCCTAGGTATTTCTTTTATGTCAAATTTGTTCGTGATGTTTATTTCAGCATCCGAGGTCGTTCATAAAAGTTGGCTTTCAGTGCTTCCCTATTCTGACGATTCGAGTCTTCAGGCGTCGCCATTCTGCACACTACCTCCAGGCAAGATACCTTGCCACCAACTGTTTATTTATTTTAGCTCATATTTCATGCAATATTTATTATTTTCTTTATGCAAAATAAACTGTGATACATGGCACAACTTGTTAGAACTTACTGTTCATTTATATTTCATGCTATGTATTATTTTCTTACACAATAAACTTAGAGTTAAGTTACCACCCTGTGTGTGTTGCATCCATAGGCCTTGACACATTTGTACCATGAAGTTGTGAGTCACATATAGTACTCGAACATGCGTGATTGGCTGGCCACCGGTACGTATAAGCCGTGCGATAGGAATGTCCACTAATAGGTGTTGCATGCTTAGTTTGACTTAACGGTTAATAGAGGTTTTGTGTTGTGGATACAACATAGTAGGCATTGGGCAGGGAGGACAATTCCTTAGCATATGGGCTTCGATGCACTTTCTCTTTTGTAACCCGTGAGCTCCGCCGGAGACGCGGGTCAGCTTACCCATGATTACTGACGGCCACTGACATTCTGCGGAACGTTATGCTCTTATTGATTGGGCCTCTGGTGCCCCAAGGGGGGACTACGCCGATCCTATTTAGCCAGGGCCCATACGCAGGAAGGATTGTTCTTAACTACATTTTACTTAGAATGGTTAGGCACCTTTATCCGTTAGGTATGAGTACTTTTGGTTTGGGTACTTGTATCTGACCGTGGCTTGGAACAATAACTTGTCGCGGATTAGTTCGTCACATCTTGTCCTTGTTTGGTTGTAGGTGTGGCTTACTACTTCGATGAAAAGGTATTGAACCTTGTTGGGGTCCGGATAGCATATTGGATTCATATCATGGAAAGATACGTCATCGTGAATTAGTTTACCATCTCATGTCCTTGTTTGGTTGGAGGGATGGTGGGCTAGTTCAATAGGTGTGTATTGAACCATGTTATGATCTGATCTTACTTATTCTTATTGAGCAGTATTTATTCAGTTTATGTGGCATGTTCTTTTTGTATCTTGTTACGCCCCTCTGAGGACCTGGTGATCTCTCCAGGTATAGGTGTACAGGAATTCCTGCAGGAGTATGGCTCCGGTATAGACTCATCCTTCACGCTCGAGCGAGTTGTATCTTCTGATCACAGCTGTCCCTATTGGGTCGAGGAGCCTATTTAGTCATCATTACTTATTCTATTTATCTTAGAGGTTGGACTCTATTTCCTTTCAGTTTATTCTAGTGCCGATAGTGGATTTGTCTCCGCCCGGTCAACCATTACATTTTGACATTTACTTTGATTATGAGATTCCATTTTCTTTATATTTACTGTAGATGAGATTAGCTTTTACCTGTGACTGTCTGTTATTATTATTTACAAAACAGCTTATGTGTATATTTGAGATTTCTATATATTGGAGTATATCTCGTATATATGCAGCTGGCATGCTACGTTCCTAGTCCTACGTATTTTGGAACTGGGGCGTTACATGTTTTTGTGGTGGCCCATGCAGGTCAAGATAAATTGTTTGGTTACTTTATCGTACCAAGCAAGCCTGCGTATAGGATTAGAAAATTTAGGATCTCATCCACATATATGACATTCTATCTCGCTTTCATTTCGAACTCCCAACTGCCTAACTTGGTTCCTTCTTGTTAAAGTATTCTTCCGTAAATCCTTACCCCTCTTTCGTGCGTACTAGGTCGTCATGTTCCACCATTCAATCACATTACCAGTCCAACTCTTATAAGTTGGGTAGGAAGCCCTATAACCTATCTTCATTGACTTTAACCAAGGCCTTAGACAAGAAGACAGTAGGACGACTGCATAGGCACGAATATCGGACACGACTTAGATTCTTAAGTAGCTTAAGCTATTTATATTTTCTTTCATCATTATCTCGCGCATTTGTAATTGGACTACCTTGACTAATGTTGCTATTATAGCCTAGTTTTGCGAACTTACTCTCTCATCGAGCTTGTTCAGGACATATATTTTATTATGGGTGCCCACGAATACATTGTCTTATCAGAACTGGTGTATTGTGGTCTGATCAACCATAGTGCATTTGGTTCACATTTTGTATGATTTTACGTAGATTGAGATATGGTTAGCTTAACATATTCGCCTTCTAGGATCTTATCCACGTATTATTGACATTTTAAATTCTTTATTAAACTCTCTTTCAATTGCTTGACTCAAAACCTATCTGAATCTATTCTAACATTGCCCTTATCTTCGTGCCAGCAATATGACTCTACACAGCGGACCCACCTCTACCCTAGCCATCACATCTGGTGATGCAACTCCCCAGGAAGAACATGTTTTCCAAATGACCCCGGTGACTCCGTATCAGCTAGAGCCACAACAGAATACCACGAACCCATCGACGGTGCAGCAGGAAGCCCGAGTGCCCCAAGTCGGCTAGGTTGAGCAAACTACTGCAGTACCACCGAGAGAGACTGCACCATCCCTATTACCTCAGCAGTTTTCACCACAACTCGGACCCCAACTGCCTCCACTGCCGACTGATACGGACCCGACCACCCAGTTTGTATATGCTATACTACAATCTCAGTGGCAACAAATGGAACTGTTGAGGCAGAGTATGATGACCTACTTAGCTAGATCTCCACCACCAGCCCCGGTACCAGATCCAACTCCAGCTCCATAACCATATCTGGGCTCCATTGCAGACTTCATCGACATGGGCCCTAAGAATTTTAAGGGTACCGAGGGTCCCTTAGAAGTTTCTGCATGGCTTATTAGCACAAAGAAATTTTTGATGGCATCCCAGTTGCCAACACATGATTGGATGACAGCAGTCGACTTACTCTTAGAAGATAATTCTCATCACTAGTGGAAGGCTGAAGAGAGGCGACTGGGCACTGGAATCACATGGAAGCAGTTCTACGACCTATTCTACGAGAGGTTTTTCCTCATCCACGTTCGAGACACTCTCTATGACCAGTTCCTTTATCTGAAGCAAGGGAACATGTCGGTAGATGAGTACGATACAGAGTTCAGCCGTTTGAGTAGATTTGGTAAGACATTAATTCCGACAGAGCTGGAGAAGGCAAGGAGATTCCACCAGGGGCTCATACCAGAACTTAAGACTTTCACTACTACCCAATCTTGAGTCTCTCATGCAGCTGTCTTGGTGGAAGAACGTACCCAGGAGCTTCTTCGCAAGGAACAGCAGGCATAGAGGCGCCCCACACCAATAGTTGTACCAGTTAGGGTGACTCAAGGTGGACCAACCAGGAGGCCTATAGGACAGTACCAGCAGAGGCCCACACCCTATCAGAAGCCCACCTGCAACTACTACGGGAAGAAGGGCCACATTCGAGACGGATGTCGGATTCGTCTCGGCTTATGCTTGAGGTGCGGATCGGAACAACACAGGATTATTGATTGCCCCGAGCCGTCGAGACAAGGAAAAGCATTTACCATGGCTGTGATAAACCCCCATCCTGAGATTAGAGATCTGGCAGGTATTATTCTACTTATACCCTTAATCTTTATTTATTCATGGCTTAGCATTGAGCAATGCATTCAGTAACTTAGACAACATGCATGAGCACTATCTTTGGTACCATTAGAAATATCATGACTATAGCAAGCTTATAAATAGAACTCTTGGCTTCTTCGTTAGAAATCTTAAATGGCGTACCTTAAAAATCTGTGCCTCCGTCACAATACTCGTATGCTTTAGATGTGAGGAAATCACCCAATCTCTATGCATATCGTTTCGATACCTTACTGTGACTTTGATGTTTGAAGCACAGCATTAGCCATTTTCTTCCAACAACCTTCACTTACATGAACTAGACGAGCCTCCCTACATGCATGACATACCTGTTCCACCAAAACACACCATTATGTGCTTCATTTCAATTACAACACAGGTATAACCCGATTTCCTTAAAAAAAACTATAGATATCCATTTCCGTCCCATTTGATGTTTAACCTTATCGAGCCGTTCCATCAGACGGACTGAATATCCATGATTCACGCAAGACCAAGAACACCTTGTCATGTAGAATATTGTGCCAGTTTAAAATCTTCGTATAAATAACTCCTCCATCTTTTCGAAAACCGAGTTACGGAGTGACTACTTGCTCTTCCTTACTATTCAGCCTCACTATATCCTTCCATTAAGATTTATTGTTATATTAAGTTTTATTTTAATTTCGAGGACAAAATTTTTATAAGTTGGGTAGGATGTAAACCCCTAGAATTTTTGAATTTTATTTTATATTTTTTATTGTTGTTATTATAAACATAGCTATAGTCAAGGTAAAATTTTGCTACGCACATTGACTAGATGATAAGGCATGGCTAGTGTAGTCATACACCCTGACTAGTCTACTATCTTTAACCCCTATTTTCTAGAAAATTTATTATATTCTGTATAAATATTTTATGGCATTTGTTATTTATTTAATAAGTTATTAAATAGTTATATTATTTTTCCTTATTATTCAAAAACTAGCAACCATTTTATCTATAGTATTTTGCTTTCAACAATTTAGACTAAAAGTATTTTTATTAGGTTAATAAAATTTTAAGGATTATTTCCTGTATTATATAGTGATATATATGTATGCTATGTATTTTAGATTTAAATTAAATATATTATAAATAATAAATATTTTGTTCATGTCTTGCGAAATGCGAGGCTTTTGCATAAATAACTCTTTTATTATTTTAAAATGAAATTATAGAATTTTTTTATAATTCTATTTGAATTTTTGGATGAATTTATATTAGGTTACTGATATATATATATATATATATATATATATATTTTTTTTACTGATATATATATATATATATATATATATATATATATATATATATATATATATATATATATATATATATATATATATAAGAGATTTACCTTTAATTTATTGCGAGATTTCTATATCTCGCGATATCATCAAACACCCCTGGACCCAACAGTAAGGAGCGGAAGATTTTCGATTTCTGAATTGATTGGAAATCATCCAATTCTGATCGATTCAACCCAGGTAGAATTTCGTGCAATCCCAACCATATAAACTCTAGGATTGTACCAAATCTATTTTAAATTTAGATTTAAATTTGATGAGTAAATTCACCCAAGATTCGATAATTTATGTATAGAAACATATATGAATTCGCGAGGGATCCTTCAAGGAAACCTATCGAAAACCTTCTCGTGGACTTTCTCCTCAAACCCCCCGTCCTACTCTCCCTCCCGTGCGCAGTCCCGACCGACTGCATCGCCTGCACGTCGCTCCGACCACCGACGATCATCGGAAGGCTCAGGAGAACAGAGCAGTGCTCTGCTTTGTATTCAGCCAGGTACCGAACTTTGCTAGTGTTTATCTTCAATTTTGCGTAACCAAATTTTGATCCAATTAACCCTATAGAGAGCCAATATAACCCTCTAGATATTCCACCAACTGGATCGGGATATAGTGCAACGATCAGTTGGAAAAATTGACGCCAAGTCGATGAAAAACACACTGTTACATGGACAGAATTACGACTTCGAGTACCCCTGTTTTGAGATGAAAAACACACTATTACATGGACAAAATTACGACAAATCGGACGACGTGGTCGTGTACTATATGCATCGAAAGGCGCATATGGATGTTACCGACGTGTGGGAACTGACCGAACTCGATTTCGTTGTGTGTGCGTGACAAAATCAGTGCGTATCCGTCGAGATACCCCCGTATCGACGTTTTGCAAACTAGCCCATAACTTCGTGCACGTTCGTCGAATCGATGTAAAACTTGCGCCATCAGGACCGTATCATTTTTTTGGTCCTGTATGCCAAGTTTGGTTCGATTCTGAGAAGGTCAAATCGGAACGCCTTTTTGGCGGACCCGCGACCCTCTCTAACGGACGATTTTGTGCACGGCCCGCCGGAATCCAACTTTGGACATACGATTGGGTTCGTCTCCTCAAACCGAATTCGTAGACATGTCGTTTGATGACTTTAGAGGCCGTAGATTCTGGCACGCGTTTCAGTGCAAAACGGATCCAACGGCGGATATCGTTTTGACCCGAAATTATGATTTTGCCCCTGTTCCAGAATTAGACTTTTCGACAGGCGTTTCCTAGGTATTTCTTTTGTGCCAAATTTGTTCGTGATATTTATTTCAGCATCCGAGGTCTTTCGTAAAAGTTGGCTTTCAGTGCTTCCCTATTTTGACGATTCGAGTCATCAGGCGTCGCCATTCTGCACACTACCTCCAGGCAAGATACCTTGCCACCAACTGTTTATTTATTTTAGCTCATATTTCATGCAATATTCATTATTTTTTTTATGCAAAATAAACTGGGATACATGGCATAACTTGTTAGAACTTACTGTTCATTTATATTTCATGCTATGTATTATTTTCTTACACAATAAACTTAGAGTTAAGGGACCACCCTGTGTGTGTTGCATCCATAGGCCTTGACACATTGGTACCACGAAGTTGTGAGTCACATATAGTACTCGGACATGCGTGATTGGCTGGCCACCGGTACGTATAAGCCGTGCGATAGGAATGTTCGCTAATAGGTGTTGCATGCTTAGTTTGACTTAACGGTTAATAGAGGTTTTGTGTTGTGGATACAACATAGTAGGCATTGGGTGGGGAGGACAATTCCTTAGCGTATGGGCTTCGATGCACTTTTCCTTTTGTAACCCGTGAGCTCCGCCGGAGACACGGGTCAGCTTACCCATGATTACTGACGGCCACTGACGTTCTGCGGAACGTTATGCTCTTATTGATTGGGCCTCTGGTGCCCCAAGGGGGGACTACGCCGATCCTATTTAGCCAGGGCCCATGCGCAGGAAGGATTGTTCTTAACTACATTTCACTTAGAACGGTTAGGCACCTTTATCCGTTAGATATGAGTACTTTTGGTTTGGGTACTTGTATCTGACCGTGGCTTGGAACAATAACTTGTCGCGGATTAGTTCGTCACATCTTGTCCTTGTTTGGTTGTAGGTGTGGCTTACTACTTCGATGAAAAGGTATTGAACCTTGTTGGGGTCCGGATAGCATATTGGATTCATATCATGGAAAGATACGTCATCATGAATTAGTTTACCATCTCATGTCCTTGTTTGGTTGGGGGGATGGTAGGCTAGTTCAATAGGTGTGTATTGAACCATGTTATGATCTGATCTTACTTATTCTTATTGAGCAGTATTTATTCAGTTTATGTGGCATGTTCTTTTTGTATCTTGTTACGCCCCTCTGAGGACCTGATAATCTCTCCAGGTATAGGTGTGCAGGATTTCCCGCAGGAGTATGGCTCCGGTGTAGACTCATCCTTCACGCTCGAGCGAGTTGTATCTTCTGATCACAGCTGTCCCTATTGGGTCGAGGAGCCTATTTAGTCATCATTACTTATTCTATTTATCTTAGAGGTTGGACTCTATTTCCTTTCAGTTTATTCTAGTGCCGGTAGTGGATTTGTCTCCGCCCGGTCAACCATTACATTTTGACATTTACTTTGATTATGAGATTCCATTTTCTTTATATTTACTGTGGATGAGATTAGCTTTTACCTGTGACTGTCTGTTATTATTATTCACAAAACAGCTTATGTGTATATTTGAGATTTCCATATATTGGAGTATATCTCGTATATATGCAGCTGGCATGCTATGTTCCTAGTCCTACGTATTTTGGGACTGGGGCGTTACACGCCCCGATCCCAGAGGATCGAAAACTAGCCACTGGGTGTGATGCCGCATAAGTCAAGATTGCACTTGTATAAGGCAAAACCATTACAGTTTCTGGTATTTCTCAGAAAACATCGACAACGCAGCAGAACCAAGCAGATAAATTGAAGTCACACAGATATGAAGAAAAGTATCTCTTTATTGATAATCATAATGGATTACAAGGCTTGCAGCAGAATACATAGTTTACAACTGATTACAAGACCTTTGAATAGCCATCTGAATGTATACACTTCCCTTTAGGCTACAACTGAATATGCCGACTTCTTTATAATGAACTTGCCAATTTGGCTAAAATCTCACTGGTACAACTGAGTTACACTGTTCCATACATTATGTTCCGTATAGCAGAAGACATCGTCTTGAAAGAAGAGCTTCTGCACACCCATCCGAATCATCTATGCCAAGCACTGATCAAACGATTTCCCCCATACGCAAACACCTGTAATATTGCCCACAACGTGTGTCAGTACATCATCAATGTATTGGCGAGCGGTCCTGGCCCAACTCACCTAAGAAGACAATACTAAGTAATCAGGTTATAGAACATTATTGACTGTGGTCTTTCTCGTAGCCTTAGGGTCAATTTCATGTTATAGCTGACAAGAAGTAAAACATGCAATCTCATAGCCACATAATTCAAAGCATACAGTTATCACCCTTTGGTGATTCTTACCCACGGTCGTGTAGCCATCCCTGTACATTTATAAAATACTTACTCAACCTGCACAAGACATTGTTAGAAACAATATCATGATTCAATATAAATATCACCGTTCAGGTGATTCTTACCAACAGCCGACATCCTTTCCTGTATTAGAGTAATAACTTACTCTGCCTGCATAAGACATCATTAGCACTGGACCTATCTATATGAAGGTCAGTGGCGATACGCCATCTTGGATCGACTTACAGGAATATGGCGCCCCTTACAGTGCTGGTAGCTAGCCCCACTGAAGGTTCCGTATACCGTGCTACTACTTCAGCACTAGTTCCCTCCAGGACGAACCAGTTTCCAAGGCCCAGGAATACCGTTCGAGGAACTACCTTGTCGACAAGTTGTCCATGACCATACAACTATATGCAACTTATTTATGAAGAAACATATAATGCATAATAAGGAAAACTAAGTAATAACCCATCATTCTCATTCGTATCGCCATCTTGCCATCTCGCCTTGAGTCAACGCTCACATTATCATCTGCCCAATCCAGGGTCTTAGTGAAATCTACATTCTACATCGGCAAAGGAAAATAGAATATGATTTCCTAAGCCCTTCTCACATCTTTGATATCGTACATCTTTCCAACCAAACTCAATGTACTCAATGCCCAATTCATGGGACTTTGCTTTCACCTGTCATGCAATTTATCGCAACATCGTACAAGCATATAATTCATCTAGCAATACAACTTACGTTCAAGTGATTATTTATCTTTCATTATCTTTTCCAATTCCATGCAAGGTGTTATTGAGCAACTCAGTAAGAAAATAGCATACAATCCTTTATTTTAAGCATGAAGCTAAAAGATCTTTGAAGGATTCAACACTACTCACTTTCATAGGATGATTTCTGCCACGATCGTATAGCCTTCCAAGCGATCCTTCACATATTCCCAAGTCCAACAAGGCTTCATCGAACCAACCAAACATCCATCATAAGGCATCTTACGGGTCGGGGCACTACAATGTATGCTATGATGCATGCTCAGTGGCAACAGGCTGAGCTGATGAGGCAGAGCATGACGGAAGCATTGACTAGACCCCTACCTCCACCTTCGACACCGGTTCCAGCACCAACTCTACATCCACATGAGGGCTCTATCAAGGACTTCATAGATATGAACCCCAAGCCCTTTAGAGGTACCGAGGAACCACTAGAGGTTACCGCGTGGCTTATCAGCACGGAAAAGCTACTGAGGGCATCCCAGTTGCCAACAAATGATTAGATGACAGCAGTGGACTTGCTCTTAGAAGACAATGCCCATCACTGGTGGAAAGCCGAAGAAAGACATTTGGGAACCAATCAGACTTGGGAAGAGTTTTACCAACTCTTCAATGAGAGATTCTTTCCAATCCATGTATGTGATGTCCTCTATTATTAGTTCCTTCATCTCAAGCAAGAAAACATTACCGAGGATGAGTAAGATACGGAATTTAGTCGACTGAGCAGATTCGGTATGGCACTGATTCCTACTGAGCGGGATAGGGCCAAGAGATTTTACTAAGAACTGTCACCAGAACTCAAGAAGCATACTACGGTGCAGTCTAGTATTTCTCATGCTGCAGTGTTAGAAGAAGCTAGAAGCCAGGAACTCCTTGACAAGAAAGTACAACAGGCCCAGAGACACCCTATTCTAGCAACTGAACCAAGTAACCTTGTCCACGGTGGACCAATCAGACATTCTATAACACCACAACAACCGAGGACATCACCCTATCCAATTGATAAGCTCCTTACATATCGCTTTTTTGATAGGAAGGGTCATGTTATAAAGGATTGTCGTCGCAGATTAGGACAATACATGATTTTTGGCTGCAATCATCACCAGGCCTGAGACTGTACAGAACAGCTAAAAGCAGCACAACAGAAAAGGCAAGGACCCGTAGAACCCGGACCAGTAGCAGAGCCAAATCAACCATCCCATGGAAGTTATCCTAGAGGGTCGCACTTAACTGACCAATCGGCACTAGTCAGGCTAGACATGAGACAAATGGACACAGGCATGGACAAACATTTAGCATGGCTGTGATAGGCACCCATCCTGAGGTTGGAGATTTAGCAGGTATTATTCTAGTTACACCATTTAATTGTTTTAGACGTGGCTTAGCATTGTAATAACACATTCAGTAGCTTGGTCAACATGCATAGCAAAATACTTGTCTTGGTATGAATTACTAGTTATCAGCAATAATCCATATGCACTACCTTCGACACCAGTAGAAATCAATTGACCATAGTCTAGCAGACTTATTATGAATAGAGATTATGACTTAATAGTTAGAGATCCTTGAATGACGTACCTTATAATCCATATACCCACTAATAAACGTATAGTACTATAGAAGAGTGAATCATTCAATTCCCTCGGTACTGTAGAAGCATAGAATTTCAGGACCAGAAATCCTATGTGCCAAACATTACATGCACCAGAGAGCTCAGAGGAAGTACTTGGCACAGCAAAGCAAAAGAATAGACATTAAAAGAGTATTTTTATTCATATAAAAGTCTATTACATGTCTAAAAAAGAGCTATACAAAGGAGAATTTCTACAAAAAAAACACCCTAAGTCTACAGCTAGGAGCAGCAACCACCATGCGCTCTCAAAACAGGCGCATCTCGCCATGCGCTCTCAAACAGGCACATCTCGTCATGCGTTCTCAGCCAGGCATATCCCTTCAGCAGCTCAGTTATGTGCATCCTCAGTTATGTGCATCCCTTCAGCAGCTCAGTTATGTGCCTTCCTTCAGCGTCCCAATCAGGCGCATCATGAAGTGTCAGCATATGCGCCATCAAATGCTTCAACTAATAAAGCATTTATTGAGCAGAACGAGGGTGGAAATCAACCCTCTAGCTTCGAAAGGGCCTCCAAAGACCAAGGCAGACCGCAATCGAAACACGGCAAAAGGAGCAGCTTTCGACCCAACCAGAATGGGCAACACCCACTCTAGCGGGAGGAGGAGCTCTCCCAAACCCCAAGGAAGATGATCGGAGCACCGTAATTTCGATCTGCGTCTCTTCCAGCATAACGGCGATGAGGCTCGAGCATCCCGATCTTTGGATACAACAGGCACCTTCCGCCTGCCTCAGAAACCCTCGACTCCGACTTTTGGATGTAACAGTCACCTTCAAGTGCATCAATGAAAATAATGCGTCGCGTCTTCACCCTCGGGAGCATCTCATCAACAGAATATGCTCGAGCAAACAAATTTATTTCGGGAGGACGTAAGAGAACGAGAAGCAAACTCTCTCTATGCCACTATTTATAGGCCGGGCAAATTGTCACGACCCGCACCCACTCTGAGGGTACGAGAACGTAACAACGCCCAGCCTACGCCGCAGTGTCGGCGGTAGAACGCTGTCCTAGGTCAACATACATCTAGCAATATAATACTAAGCAGTAAATGAACTCAATCACAACGAAGGAGGAAGAAAACACGATATGATATAGAACTCAAGGAAATACTGAGGATAGAAAAGTCTAAGATAATATCCCAGCAAATATCCAGAGTACATATCTCAGCTACTGAATAAGAAAGAATATATACAACTCAACATCTCTGAACAGAAGTAAAATCTAGCTAAACAGTCTCAAGACAACAAGAAAATAAGATAAGGCCTAACTAAACTAGTCTAGGCAGTGGGGTGATGTCCTCAGCTAGAGCTGTCCCGTGGAAGGCATCCTCCCAGACCTCCTCCTCGTCCTCTGTAATATTTTTAACAGGTCAAGTCAGGACAGGAGCGAGTACAGTACATCTCAACAGTTCATAGCAGGTTAGAAGATATAATCATGCAGTAAAGTAAGATACAGGTACTGAAAGAAGTGCAGTATGTAAACAGAGAGAGAAAGCTGTAATAGAAATATCTACTATAAATAGAGAACTAACATGTGACTAGTGAGTCAGAGTACAATATAGACACGTAAATGGCATAGGAGATTCTGATAAGACACTATGGAAGAGAATCTGATAAGATACTACTTGGGTATTATTCACATGTCTACTTCTACTCCTCCGTACCCCCAATCAGTACACAAGGATCCAAACAGGTTATGTTATAATTCCACGCAAAGCCCCGGAAGGGTGGTACATAGAAGTCCCAAAAATAGGGATTCTAGGAGATTCCAAGATACCCAGTGAATGGGATAAGAGATTCTAGGAGACTCTGTGATCATAAGAGTATATGTCACAAGTGATCGAAGAACCTGTGAAGCATAGTGATACGACATGTAAGTGAAACGCACAGAACATGTAGTACCCGATGCTCCCTAAGGATAACATCTCAAGAAGGGATCCGTATAGTACCAATCCGTGTGACCAACGTGACAGTACAAGTAAAG
This sequence comes from Iris pallida, assembly GCA_029216955.1. Taxonomy (NCBI): domain Eukaryota; kingdom Viridiplantae; phylum Streptophyta; class Magnoliopsida; order Asparagales; family Iridaceae; genus Iris; species Iris pallida. The sequence goes on along the minus strand of JANAVB010031019.1, from coordinate 26,191,618 downwards.
TAATCTATTGCAGGAAATAGTTCAAAGCAGGATATGAAATGATCAGAGAATGTACTCGCCTGTATCTGAGTGTCTGAAGTAAATGTACTGTCCGAGGAGAGGTGTCTGGCTCCTAATCAGAACAGTACAAGTCACAACAAGTCTAAAATGATATAATGAAGTCCTACTATGCATTCTACATGATTCTAGGTCAATCTAGGCCAAAGTCAACTCTTGGTCAACTCTAGAAGCCAAACTAGGTCAACTATGGTCAAACTAAGTCAAACTAGTCTATACTAGTCTAACTAGTCCATTCTAGGTCTAATAAGACTAAACAAGTCTAAACTAGACTCACCAGCTAAACAAACACAACCATAAGCCATAGGCCAATAGACTAGGCCATGGGCCAATAGGCAATACCACATCAGTTCCAAATCTAAAATAATACACAAGTACAATATGACTATAAACTCTAATATAGAAAATCACACATTAAACTAGTTAGATAGGCTAATAGGATATCATGGCATAAAGGCTAAGGAAAATCATACATTAACGTGCTATACAAAACAACTTAGAATTTCCTATAGGCTATGTATATACAAAACACCCTATATGGTAATTCATATAAATATACACATTTGTATATAGAGGGGGCACTCACATGTGGGTGTGTGTTAGCTATGGCATGTGTGTGATATGTTAGGCTTGAGAGTGTAGGGAGATAGTGAATGGCAAAACTGTGTGTGTGAGATACATGAGGGTGTCACATAGATATATGCTAATGTGTGTGTGTGTGTGTCATGAGTGAAGTGAGGGGGTGAACATGGCAATGGTGTTAGGGTGTGGGTGTTCATGTGTGTATGTGTATGGGTGTGTGAGGCATGAGGCATGTGGGCTTGTGTGTGTAGAGCTAGAGTGCATAGGCATATGTGCCAATGTGTGTGAGAGAGTTAACTGTGATTAGTGTGTAGGACTAGAGGGTCACATAGATGAGGGTGTATGTGTGTGCAATGTAGGGGACTCCATGTGTCTGTGTTCAGATAGGGGAAAGATATTAATACATCAAACAAACTCAGATTTCATATACCTAACAATTCAGTTCAGTTTAAAGAAAGAAAAGGGAAATCAACATATTAACATATTCACATAAACTCAGGTTTATGTCTACAATAACACCCAGGATTATACATTGAAGAATCCTATAATTTAGTTCACAAAGACAGTCTAAACAGTCCCCAAAAATCCTGTTTAACAGCCTAGACTTGCATCACAAATTTTGAACCCCACACAGACCAACACAGCCCCAAATCAAGAACCAACATCACAAAGTATCCTTATCCTAACATAGGTTACTCATAACACATCATGAATTTGAACAAGGGCATAATAGAACCTATGGAGAGTCTAATGGTGTCCTGAATTATAGGACAGTGAGTGAGGAAGGTAGCAACAAAAGGTAGGATCATGTAGGTACTGATACAGTCCAAGAATAATATGTAACCAAGGACTGAACCAAGGATGACTGGACATAGGGATTGAACAAGAATGTAAGGGACTAAACAATATGTGAAGAATAGGCTGACCCTTGGTATAGGCTCGACTGAATGGAAAAGTATGCACAGCTGATTAAAATGGGATGAACATATTTCAAAGACTGGGCTTACCTGTACAGGAACCCCACATTGCATTAATCAGTTAATCAGCAACGCACAACTCATCCCAATTTCCAGTTTATTAAGAGTAAAACTCAGGTTTAATGAAGACTTAGGAATCAATCTAGGAACCCATTCTCAGGCTTCTAGAATAGCTCCACACAAAATCAAAATTTGGATTCCTCATACCATCTCAGAATTCTGTAAGAAAATGGAACGTGTGTGTGTACTGTGTGATGATCTCAGGTTTTATTTGAATGAAAACTCAGTTAACAATGCATGGGAAATCTCAGACTTGAGATTCAGTTCAAAAGCAACTTGAACTTAAAACACAACTTAACATAACTATTATATAAACCCACACACACATTCTCAGATTAATGTATTAGTGAACTAACATGAATTAAACATGGCAATCAATCACCAAAATTAGCTTAAAACTGGAATTAGAAAAATAGGATTTCAATATGATAATCAAGTGTTCTCAGGTCAAAACAGAAACTGGAACATAAAAATCTCAGGCATTAAACAGTCAATTAAACAATCTCAGGGTTTATATAAAAACTGGGAACTTAATCTCAGTTTACTCAGTCCAAAACAAACAATGGTGAGCTAGAAAGAACAATGAAAGCATAAAGGAAACATGGAGTCACATTTCAGGTTTGAACTAAAACTGAACACACAACTAATCTCAGATTTTTCATCTCAAATCATGTGAAACTTCACATTACACTCAGGTTTTAACCTTCAGAGAAAAATTCCAGATTTCAACTCATTCTCTAATGCAATTCACCCTAAATTCATACCATAGCTAGACTACATGTAGGAGAAATGATTTATGAGCTAAAACCAATATGTAACAGTATTAAATAGGTCAAAAACTGATGGCAAAGTTCAACATTATAAATTGGAATAATACAAGGAAGTATGTATCAGGAATCTAGGGGAAAGTAGGAAAATGCAAATCAAAACAAGCTAAAATTCAAATTTAAGGGTTGGTAATACTAATATAGGGTGTGTACATGTCATAGGAAGTGTCTCGTGTCCACCACATCGAGACACGATGTGTCCACAATAATTAAACTAAAACAACACACTGGGTACTGCACAGCAGTGCACTGCCTCGTGCGGGCATGCACACGTGTCTAGCACGTGACACAGGCCACATGGGGATACGTGGCCACGTACACGTGTTCGCTAGGGGTTAGGGTAGGTGTCCAACCGCCTAAAAGGAGCCCACACTGTGTCGTGTCCAAACTACAAGCCCGTGTCAGTGGCAATTAATTGACAGTGCACAGACACTGCAAAACACGTGCACAGTTGATTCCTCTCTCGACACGACACGGGGACACGTAGGACTTGACACGTGGCGTGTCAGCCAGTACCCCATGGCTCATGTCAAGTTTCACGTGTCCTAGAGGCGTGTCGTGTCCGCTACAGAGCCCGAGTAGCAGGGGATCCCTGTAGCACGCGTGCGAGCGTGTGCGGCGCGTGTCCAAACGACAAATCTGACACACAGCGACACAATAATCACCACAGAAGATCAAAAATGTATAAGCAACAGTAAAACTAATTTTCTATTTAAAAATATCACATAAAGGAGGTCAAGATGCCCTTTGAGGCATTTCGACAAACAGTCATGCACATAGACTGATACGTGTCCAGAACGGACACGAAATCCAGGACACCCGACACGAATCCTATACAGACTCTTAGGGGACCCTTAGGGCTTCCTAATGATGGAGACAAAACGAAAATCCATGGAGAAATGGAGAGATTACCTATTCTTGAACTATGGGTGAAAAAGCCCCAAATGGAAAGATTTCCTCAAACCACCAAAATCTCACAAATTGTTTTCTTCCTGCAAACAATCAATACCAACAGCAAGAACAATGATATTAGGATCTAATGCAACTAGTTTAGGGGGAAAAAGGACATAAAATGGATTTATAATGAATTTCTAAAGATAGGAACTCACCTCTTTCTTCTTGAAATAATTTTCCTAGGGAAAGGAGGCTAGCCCTAGAATTTAGGAGGGGTTTTATAGTGGGGGAATCCCTAGGTTAACTAGTGGTGGCCGGCCATGATGGGCTAGGTTAGGGTTTGAACTAGGTTGGCTAGTCCTATTAGGTTAAGTCACAAAATGACTTGTGAAACCACAAGTCATTTCTCAACCCATTTAATTCCTAATTCCTTAAGTCAATTTCTAATGAATCTAAACCCACTAACTTAAGTCATACTAGGTTAGACTAGATTCACTTAGCCTAACCAAGTCCAACTAACTAGGGTTAGTTCCTAGGTTTGTCTACAAGGGTCAAGACTAGTCAAAGTCAACCTAATCTAAACAATTCCAAAATAATTCCTAAAAATTCCCATAAATTCAAATAAATTCTAATAAATCAAATAACCCCAAAATGTCTAAATCCCCTAATCACATAGCTAGGCTCTAGGGTAGGTAGTCTCTACTGTTCACTAGCAAAACACCATAAATCATAAGTCATGAATTTAAATAGTTTAAAAATAAATTAAAAATCACTAAAAATCATAATATGAAATAAATACCATTAAATAATAATTATAGTTACAAAATTTCAAAATTATCCTCTTCTGGAAAACTTGGTGTTACAATCCTACCCACCTTATAAAAATTTCGTCCTCGAAATTAAGATGGTAGCAGTCCTTCTAGGTTAAGCCCCCAGCAATCATAATCTCAGAAATCTATCTTAAATCATACAGTTGGAAAGTGTAACCTATGGGGTCATGGCATGCAGTATCAGTCTGGGGTCTCTTCTAGTTATACCAACCATGTTACAGTACCAGACAATCATAAGGTATCAAAACATACAAGCAAGGGATGCATCAAATTTCTCAAGTAGGAAATACTAAGGTTAGGTCAAAACTCACCTCTAGCTGGGTCTGAGAACTAGAACTCCCAACTGGAAGCAGGGCCCTGGTTGGTAGATGCATCAGGACAATGCTGCACCCAGTGCGCAGCTGACCCACAGAATAGGCACAATCCTAGTCTCTTTCTGCAGTTGCTCCACTTGTGTCCAGACTTCTTGCAGTAGGCACAGATAGGCTTTGGCTCAGCTGGCCTTTGCTGGACAGAAGACTGGGCTGGGTATGATGATATAGGCTGGATAAATGGGTACTCCTCAAACTCTGGGTAGGACTGGGCACTTCTCCTCGCCCTCTTGGAGCTAGGCTCTCCTCCTAGAAGCACAGAGTCCCGCTGACGTAGCAACCTCTAGATTTTCTCCCTCATGGCCTTCTTATGAACTCTCTGTGACTCTATCAACCTTTCTTGGAAAAATACAAACACCTGGGCTGCGTCAAGTAGCAAACCTCCGGGTGGTACAGTATGAGTACAGAGGGTAGGGATGGGCTCTCGGTCTCAGACAAATCTGCAGCCCTCTCCTGAACGACAGGAGATGAAGGAAGACTATCTGGCGAGGATACCACCATCTCCTCAATGGCAGGAGGTGCCACCACCCCCTGATCAGATAGAGGGATAACTACCTCCTGAACAGTAGGAGGTGGAGGCACACTCTCAGTAGCTGCAGCTGCTCTCAGGCGACGGGCTCTGGTCATGGGTGCCATACTGAAAGAAAAGAAAAGAAAAATAAATCAATCATCAAGGCTGAAAACTAGTAAATATCAACAAAGGAGAACTAGCTACAAGAATCACTATTTAAGCCAGGCTATACTATCATTCCTAAGATAATGGCCTAATCACAAGTCATCAAATCATCACACTAAGAAAGAACTACGTATGCATAAGCTCTATAAAGCTAAAAAGGTCTCTACTCCTAAATTATTTGATGATGGAAACAATTTATAATAACTGGAATAAAGATAGAGACGATATATTTAAGAACCTTTCCAAGATACAATCTGATAATCATATGCGTCTGTCCAAAAATCATGATACTCAGAGTCCTCGCCACGCTAGTAAGCAAGGCTGCGATAAACGGTAGAGTCCATAACAGGGGCATGCACCTCTATAATCATGTCGTCTGGAATTCTCGCTATGCCGACTAGTATAGCTGCGAGGAATTCCAAATCTCATAACCAAGATACGTACATCCGAAGTCAGGTCTCTATGTTTCCGCCACGCCAGCTAATATAGCTGTGATAAACTCTAGGTTCCATAACCAAGTAGACGTTTTACCATCCCTATATTCCCGTCGACATATGTTATTAGAAAAATATCGTAACTCATGTAGGGTGTAAAAATTATGACACGCTGACATAAGACTCAGCCAAAGTCATACGCTCAAGGTCATACGCTCAGTGAAAGCCATACGCTCAAGGCCATACGCTCAGCCAAGGCCCTACACTCATCTAAAGGCCGTACGCTCAGTGAATATTTTAATATTTCTTGAGATGACAGCACAGCATGTATTTAATGAAGGATGAATCTGACACTTCGTCTTTCGTGCAAAGACAGCTGCCCTATGAAGATTAGTCGTCGTATAGGTTTTCGAAAAATGATTTTGTCTCTTACGAGGACAGCTCAGCAGCCATCATAAATAAAGAGCCATCATTACTGTCATTTCTGATAGTCTGTCAGCCATCATATCTGCAGCACGACGCTCAAGAAATATTTGTCAGTATTTGAAGATATGACATATTTGAGAAGATTGAGAACAGCCACGTGTCTACTCCCTCAATGCATACGACTCCTTCCCAACCAAGTGAGCGTATGGACTCCATATGACTCCTTCCCAACCAAGTGAGCGTATGGACCTCATACGACTCCTTGCCAACCAAGTGAGCGTATGGACCTCATACGACTCCTTCCCAACCAAGTGAGCGTATGGACCCCATACGACTCCTTATCAATAAAGTAAGCGTATCAGCCTTCTATGGCTCTATGCTGTCCAAGTCAACGTATGCAAGACATGTGCCTTCAAAAGCTAGCGTATGACTCTTCTTCAACAAAGACAGCGTATCACAGCAAATGCGTTCAGGATGACTTTCAACATACAGTCAACACACGTTCTCACGTGTCCTGTACTCAGTTACCCACTTATTCAGAAGTTATGCAACGTGGCATCCATGCCACCAATCTCTCCTAGATATATCCTACTACTTCCAACCGTACTCCAACGTGTCTCCATCATAATTTGCCACGCGTCCCTGCAGTTATGCATACGTCAAGTAACTGACTGAGCGTATGCTTCAGAACAATTATCCAGAACTCTATAAAAGAGATTTTCTTCATCTTCATCAGACACTACAGACAATTCAAAGAGATCAGAGAGATTGCCCAGTTGTTGTCCAAGTTCTTCGAAGTTCGAGTTTTCTTCATCGTATCGTCCAAGGGATAAAGTAATCGTCTTCTAGATTAGATTCCTACAGTTGTAATTTTCTCAGATACAAAATAAATAAAGTGAATTTATTTATGAAAAACAAATTGGCGACTCTGCTGGGGAAAGCTGTCTCCTCCAACGAGATAGCAACAACTCAATGCGATACTTCGTCGATCGGCTCGACGAAGAAGACGATGGTCGTACAATTCGACCAATCTACTTACGAAGAAGTGCTCAAGGCGAAGGAGGGCCGAACTGCTTCCTCCGCTCTTCCTGCTGCCAAGAAGAAGGGACGCTCTGTCTATGTCCCTAAGTCTTCTTCAACAGCCCGAGACATTTCTGTCACTTCTCATGCTGACAAGAACACGTCTTCAACTTCAACGAAGCACACTTCGGCTTCTCTGAACACGGCAACAGTGGCTTCTCCTAGTCACACTGACAAAGTGGGTTCTTTAACCAAGTCAGCGTGTCCAAGGAAAACCATCTCTGGATATGTCAAAGTCTCTTCTCCCTCTACTCTTTCGACAGCAGTCGGCTCTTTAGCCATTAATGACTCTGCGCGTATGGCAGTCAAAGGACAGCGTACGGCAAAGGTAGCATACAAAAGCCAACAGCAGGCAGCGTACGCTAAGCCAAAGCTAGCGTATGCTAATAAAAAGGCAGCGTATGACCAGAAGTCCAAACTAAAGTCAGCGTATGCTAACAGATACAGTCCTTTGACTGTTTCTCAAAATCAGGCTGGGGGTTCTCTTCCACAGAACATACAAATGATTTCCCCACAACTTGCACATCTTGTACCAACCAAGGAGAAAGACTCTTTAGTCAACTCCTCTACTCCTAAGGTCTTTACCTCTGGAGTTAATTTGGCTAGTACTCTTACTAGATCAAACAAAGGAAAACGCCTTTTGGCTACTTCCTCTAAAGATGGATTATCACCGACTCCTAGTCGGAATAATACCCATCTTCCTTCTCTCAAAATTTTTCGATCTGAGAAAGGCAAATTACAAGTATCCAAGACTGATACCAAAGTCATATCTCCTACGGATCTTCGTAACAAGCTTAATCAGAATCATCTCAGTTCCACTTCTGGTATTAAGAAGCCTGATCAAACTGAGACAAGTATATTAGACCCTGATGCAGAATATGCCAAGAACTATGTGGCTCAAATTAATCAGTCTTTATATACTCAAGAACCGAGAAGACAGAAGAACAAAAGACAAGTTTCTACACAGAAACTATCTTCAAATACTTCCCAATCTGTTCCTACAGATCTTCGGGAGTATTTGCAAAATAAACGGAGAATCGATACTCCATCAGGCTATGACATTGCTCATATTTGCCATGAAAAGCATGGTTGTAACTTCCAACCTCGGGTTGTGATTCAGTGTTGTTGTTCACCAAAAAGACGATCTATTTTTGAACGGATTCAATATGAACCAATATTGGATGAAGATGAACCTCTTTATGCTTCTGTCAACATGACTTCCAGAAATATTGGGGGTAGCATACGGTCTGATGCTATACCAGATTCTGAAGATGGTGTTTATCTCGGCACCCGATCCTGGACCGGAGCTTTGGCCAGGGTCTCTTCTTCTTCTCATCCAAGTGGTAATCCGAAGATCACAGAGGACTTCCTTGGAGCGTCCAACTTTCCAGTATTGACTCCCGTAAATAGCCCCAGGAAAGATACTGACTGTCACAGTGATGATTCAGAACAGACTGTTTCATCATCTATTCCTCGAATGATTACCACTTACATGGTAGACGGCAATCATGAACCTTCAACTAGCACTGAAGCTCATGAGCAGATGATTTATTCCTTGGAACAACAGTTGCGAGCTATGGCAGATACATTGAATGCTATGCACACTCTTATGCAAGCTCAGCATCAAACTCAGCAAGTCCAACAGACAGCCCCTCCAGTTGTATTAAATACTCCTGTTGTTCCAAACCCGGAACCCTCTACTATTTCGGAGGTACAATCTAATATTCCTGTACAACCCACTCCAAGTCAGTCCAGAGCTGGGGGTGGTACATATGCTGCAGTCCCTCCTCCCAATTACACTCAACAAGTTACAACTCCACAATCTTCCGGAATTGTTACTGAAGAGTTAAGGAATCTCTGAACTCAATTTGAGGCATTTAAACAGAAGGATGGTTTACAAAGGTTAGGTATCAAGCAACCTTACCCGATAGAATGGAAGCAAGTATCATATCCTCCTAAATATAAGCCTCTGACTATCTCTTTCTTTGATGGGACAACCTCCCCAAGTCAGTTCATTAATCACTTTGAGGTAATGACTGATCAGTTGCAACCAAGCGATGCCCTTCTCACTCGGGTGTTCGTCGGATGTCTCAAAGGAACAGCTTATGAATGGTATAGAAGTCTCCCTGATGGGTGCATTACGTCATTTGCCGGTTTCAAACAAATGTTTCTTGAACGGTTCTATGAAGGGCTCAATGGCATGACTATGTCAGCCCTTATAAGAATTAAACAAAAAAATAATAAAACCACTAAAGACTTCATTGAAAGATTCAGAAGAGAAGCCCTTAAAATGCCTCTCGGAACTCCCGATGCTGTTACTATCGACACTTGCAAGTCGAATCTCTTACCAATCATCAGTATGTGGACAGGATCCACTCAGTTTCAAGATTGGCCTTCTTTCATCGTCAGTACCAAACCTGCTGAAGTCAGTGCTGAGACCTTCAAAGGCCTGGGGGTACAAATGGCTCCCAAGGAATCAAATCAGAGTGCTAGCAATAATACTCGACCCAATAATCGCAAAGGGAAAGAGGCTCTTGAAGTCAATCTCCAGAGCAATAGTCAAGAGGTAAAGACTACCCAAGCTACCCCAGCTCCAACAAATCAACAACAGAGGCCTCCTCGGCCGAAGGAAGAATATTCTTTCGACGATGACGATGTTCAGGGTATCTTTGAATGCTTGCTCAAAGGTAACAAAATACAATTGCCAGAAATCAAAAAGCCTGATGAAGCCAACAAGACAGATCATCCAAAATACTGTCCATATCATAGAATGCTGGGTCATACAATCCGGTCTTGCTATGTATTAAAAGGAAAGATCCAAGAGATGATTAAATCAGGAGCTGTGACACTGACACCCAAAGACAAGACAGTCACAGCAAATGTAATTTCAATGCAGTTCGATGACTTCCCTCCTTTAATGGTGGAAAGTAGGATTGTTCCTATCCCCAAAGCAACTCTCGAAGTTGTAAACATCCAACCAGCACAGAATGAAGGACTTGTTCCTGTCACAACTAAGAAGGGAGAGATCATGTGGATCCACCCGGATTTAATGACGGAATTTGAGACGTCTTCCTCTTCTACTCGAAGACTCCTTTATCTAAAAAGAAGCTCGGGAAGACTAAGTCATGCAATGTGACTTCTAGTATCACACTCGATTTTTATCTAATCTCTACTTTCATCTTAGCAGAAAATTCACTCCCTACGGAGATAAAATTTGTACCTCAATCTGAAGATAGGTACAAGCCTGCATTCCATCTAAATTGTTCACAATCTTGTGAATTAATGGCGAAGATGGGTTATGATCTAGCCACTGCTCCTGGTTTGAACTCATGCAAAGGACTCCGAGCACCTTTAGCCATCACTATGAGACATAATCAATCTCGTGTTTGTCTCGGTTTCTGGAATGAAGCCCTCATCAAGCATAAAAGAACCAAGAGCAAGATAAAGAATTACAACATGGTTTCCATAGTCCCTGAGCCGGAATCTGAAGTCGAGATTCATGCTGGAACTCGGTCAGAAAAAATATATCTGAAAGATTATGCTGACATTCCTGGAGAAACTCCTGATGTCCCTCCGGTTACAGCTCTAGCACCCGTCTTTACTGAAGAGCCTTCAAATGTTCCTGTTGAGACAGTTCCTTCTAAACCAACAGCAGCTGACAAAGGCAAACAATAAGTTCGCTTCGATAAACCATTGAAGAAGTTATCTCCTACAGGACTTGAAAAGCCTTATAATTTTGATATATTGGCCCAACTAGCCAATACACCAGCTAAATTATCAATCTTCGAGCTCTTACGCCTCTCTAAGGAGACTCAAAAAACTCTGAGTGAAGCACTATTGCAAGCAGAAACTTGCCTAACTCTCCTCAAGAAGTTGGAAACATAACCTGTCTCTCATTGCCATAATGTATTGGAATTTATTCCAAACATTACCCTTACGCAGGACGATATGCTGCTAGAGGATAATCGACATGACCGTCCTTTATATCATACAGGATATATCGATTCCATGAAGGTTGATCGTCTATTGATTGATCCAGGATCCGCTCTCAGTATTATGCCAAAGGCTATGCTAGATGCACTGAAGATACCTGTGCATATTCTTTCCAGCACTATCACTACCATCTTGGGATTCAATCAAGGAAAAAGTGAGCCTTTGGGCAAGATTCGCCTCAAATTTCAAATAGGCGATCTTCGCACTAAAGTTACTTTTTACATCATCGACAATCATGGTTGCTCATACAATGCTCTATTGGGGAGACCATTCTTGCATGAACATAATGTCGTTCCTTCGACTCTTCATCAGTGTTTCAAATATGTTGATGATAATGGAGAAGTTCAAAAGGAGGTTGCAGATCTCTATCCGTTTAAAGGAGTCGAAGCTTACTTCAATGACGCTCGCATGTACAAAGATGAATACTCAAAAGTCTTGCAAACTATGGATAACGACGATGAGATATCAAAAGTCGACACCTTTGTTATTCCTGTAAAAGGGCGTATCACTCCTCCGCAATCTGCTAAATTATCTGAAGAAGGCACACTGATAATTCCTGTCAGTGGACGTATTACTGTATCGTCTTCCCAAGCTCCACAAAGTTCGCTGATAATTCTTGTCAGTGGACGTGCCACTCCTCCTCCACCTTCTCAGGCTAGACCAGATACTCTAGTCATTCCAGTCAGTGGGCGTACTACTTATCCACGATCTTCTTCAAGGGAGCTCACCTCTTCTGAGCCTTTTGTTATCGATCTTAATCGAAACAAAACTTCTGATCGCTCTTCCTCTCTCCCTTTTGTCATTAATTTGACTTAGTCTGATAAGGCTCAGCCTTCTGTTGTAAATACAGTATCTAATATTAATGAAGTATCTCCTTTGCAGTATATTGATGTCTGTAATCATGTACAAAGTTATTTACAATTGCTAGATAGCTTAGAGCCACTAACTATAGGAGTTGTTCAAACTCTTCATACAGACGTATCATTGGAGTCCATACAAAAATCATACTTCGTGGTCCCTAATAGAAAGAAGGGAGAAAATCCAATATTCTTCTATAAAGGACCCCAGAATCCTCCTAACCTGGAAGAAGATGACACAAACGACGATACTGGAAGGTTACAACTGCGTCGCTACAGTCAACAGTCCAAAAATATTATCAAGAATATGGGTTATGACTTCAAAACCAGTCTCAATAATGGAAAATGAAGAAGAATGCCTGTTCGAATTCCTCCATTAAAATACGGAAGGATAAAATGTGGTTTAGGTTACATTGCTCCTACCTCCTTTATCAACATAGTCCATGAAGATTCAAAATCCGATGAAGACGAACGATCTGAAGACAAACGATCTGAGTCTTCCGATTCCCTCTCTTGGGATTCTGACACGAGTATTGGCGATCTCCATCGCTCTATTCTATCCATCAATATGGTCTCTGTTGATGGCCCGCAAAAAAATGATGAAGATGAGGATGATTTTGAAATATCACCCGAATCAGAACAATGGGCTCAAAGATTAGATAATCAATGGGAATTCAGGTTCGAGCAGAGGGAACCTCCTACTGAAGATAAACTGATCCAAATTGATGTTGGTGAAGAAGGGTCCCCTAAACCAATATTCATCAGTGAAAGTCTTTCAGAAACAGATAAGCAAGACATGATCAAGCTTATTCATGATTATATCGATGTCTTCACCTAGAGTTATGAGGATATGCCAGGACTAGATCCGAAGGTTGCAATGCACAAACTTAATATCATGCCAAATGCTAAACCAGTCAAACAACAACAGCGACGATTTCGTCCAGACATTATGGATGCAATTGAAGCTGAAGTCAACAAGCTTATGGCTTCCAAATTTATTCGAGAGGAACAACATCCTGAATGGGTGGCTAACATCGTTCCTGTCCTTAAAAAGACTGGCAAGATTCGAGTATGTATAGACTTTTGCGATCTCAATGCAGCTTGTCCTAAAGACGAGTTTCCTCTTCCAATTACCGATGTCATGATCGATAACACATGTGGTTTCGAACGAATGTCATTCATGGATGGGTATTCGGGATACAATCAAATCAAAATGTTTCCAGATGATAAAAAACACACTTTCTTCAGAACGCCGATCGGTACATACTGTTATACAGTGATGCCGTTTGGTCTCAAAAATGCAGGAGCAACATATCAGCGAGCAATTAGCACTATATTCTGCGAACATCTCCGAAAAATAGTTGAATGCTACGTTGATGATATTGCAGTCAAAAGTCGACGAAAGGAGGATCATATCCAAGATTTGAAGACTATCTTTGATTTAATGCGTCAGCATCAACTTAAAATGAACCCTACTAAGTCCTTCCTAGGCGTCTCTAGTGGTAAATTTCTCGACTTCGTCATTACCGCTAAAGGTATACACGTGAATCCCGAGAAGATCAAAGCCATTCAAGAGATGCGTCCTCCACGCACCTTAAAAGAGCTACGAGGATTTCAAGAAAGAATTGCTTATATCAGGAGATTTATTTCCAACTTATCAGGACGCTGCAGACCATTCAACAAACTTTTGAAGAAAGGTGTATCTTTTGTCTGGAACGAAGAATGTCAAAAAGTATTTAACGATATCAAACAGTATCTCATGAACCCTCCAGTTTTGGTACCTCCCGTCTCGGGAATACCATTCCTTCTATATGTTCGAGCCATGGATCATTCTCTTGGTGCATTACTTGCCCAGAAAAATAAAGATGGCCATGAATAGGCTATTTATTATCTCAGTCGCACAATGACAGGCGCTGAACCGCGTTATTCTCCAATTGAGAAAGAATGCCTAGCATTAATGTTTGCTGTTCAGAAAATGCGATATTATATTATCGGTCAAACGATTCACGTCATTTCTAGAGTGAATCCCATCAGGATTATGATGAAGAAACCCGGTATTCTCAACTCCAGACTAGCTAATTGGGGAATCTTGTTAGCTCAATACGATATGCATTATATTCCTCAAAAGTCTGTTAAAGGACATGCTCTTGCTGATTTTCTGGCAGCTCATGCGGTTCCAGAAGATTCTAAATTATATGATGAGATTCCTGATGAAGTCCTGGATTCAAATCTGGTTTCTGAAGAAATTTCTACTTGGCGTCTATTCTTTGATGGAGCATCTAGAATAGGTCCTAATGGCGATATTGTCGCCAGAGTTGGGATTGTTCTCGTATCTCCAGAAGGACTAACTATTCAGAGGGCTTATTCTCTGGATCAATCATGTTCAAACAATGTAGCCGAATACAATGTATTGCTCATCGGTCTTCAACTTGCTAAACATCTAGATATTCAATATTTAGAAGTTTATGGAGACTCCAAGCTTATCATCAATCAGATCAGAGGAACGTATGAAGTTCGTCATCAGGATTTGATACCTTATTATCGAGCAGCACTCTCTATGGCCTCCTCCTTTGAAGGTTTCTTTATTGAACATGTCCGACGAGCCTATAATATAGAAGCCGATGCTTTGGCTAATCTAGCCGCTGTGTTAGCCATACCAATCAGACGTCAGCAAGTAATAGTGGTTTATAACCGAGAACTATTCTGCGTTGAGAATAATCTGGCTTTGGCTTTTCCCCATAATCCAGAAAAAGATTCTCTCAACCTTGATGCTGGATTAAAGTTTGACAAAGTGTCCTCGTCTTCTTCCGATTCTACTATGGAATATGTCTTTTCTAATGAAACAGAAGCCATAACTGAAGACTGGAGACGCCCGTTTCTAGACTTTGTATTATATGACATACTTCCCGATAATCCGAGTGAAGCAGCATCTATCCGGCGTCGATCTCTCAGATTCTATTATAATCATACTACGAAGACATTATATCGTCGGGCCTACGATGGTCTTCTACTCCGATGCATCGCTGGTGAAGAAGCACAACAGATTGTCCGTGAAGCACATGATGGTGTTTGCGGAGCCCATCAACCAGGTCCTAAACTTCAAGATCGTATCCGACGTATGGGTTATTATTGGCCCACGATGGTGGCTGACGCCATTCAATATTGTCGAAAATATAAAGCCTGTCAAATTCATGCAGACTTTATCCATCAACCGTCTGAGTTCTTACACCCAATAGCGGCATCATGGCCCTTTGAAGCTTGGGGCATGGATGTCATTGGTCCTATTAACCCACCATCATCAAAAGGACATCGGTTTA
This sequence comes from Iris pallida, assembly GCA_029216955.1. Taxonomy (NCBI): domain Eukaryota; kingdom Viridiplantae; phylum Streptophyta; class Magnoliopsida; order Asparagales; family Iridaceae; genus Iris; species Iris pallida. Next base: position 26,176,237 of record JANAVB010031019.1, on the reverse strand, counting down.
TTCTAGCAATAATCGATTACTTTTCCAAATGGGCTGAAGCAATCCCGTTATCTGAAGTCAAAACTTCTAATGTTATTCACTTCATCAAATATCAAGTCATCTATCGATTTGGTGTTCCTCGGCGTATTATTCATGATAACGGACCGCAGTTCGTCAGTTAGAAATTTACTCGATTTTGCGACGATCATCGGATCAATAATTTAGCTTCTACAGCATATAATCCAGCAGCTAATGGATTGGCAGAAGCTTTCAATAAAACGATCATCAAACTCTTGAAAAAGTTCGTTTCTTCCAACAAACGCAACTGGAGCGAGAAGCTTGGTGAATGTTTATGGGCCTACCGTACTACAGTTCGCAATGCAATCGGATGTACGCCATTCTCTTTGGTATATGGGTGTGAAGCTGTTCTTTCCCTTGAGATCCAGATTCCTTCTCTGAGAATTACAATATCCAATGAACTTACAACATAAAACAATGATCGTCTTCGACTTCAAGAATTGGAAGCTCTAGATGAAAAACGATTGTATGCTCAACAAAATATCGAGCTGTATCAGGCCCGAATCTCAAAAGCTTTTAACCGGAAAGTCAAAGTCAGAGCATATCAGAAGGGAGAACTGGTCCTTCCTGTCAGACGTCCTATGACCTTGACACATATGAGCAAAGGCAAATTTGACGCAAAATGGGAAGGCCCATTCGTAGTAAACAAAGTCTTCTCTAACGAAGCATACCAGTTCGCCTCTATGGATGGAAAAGTCATGATGATGCCTATCAATGGCAAATTCTTAAAGAAATATTATGTATAATATTTTCATCATTCCCCAGCGAATATAAAAATCAAAGTTAATTCTTCTCTACAAAAGTTATCTCGATATCGTTATCCCCAGAGGAAACTGATATTCTACTATATATCATTTTCCTAGAGAATTTGATATTTTGTCTTATTAGATCCCCAGTGGATTTAATAAAGATCTTGTATAGAAAATCATGTCCATATTACCTCTGAATTTTCTATCTCAGTATGTATCATATTTTCTATTCTATGAAAATGATATCTCGTCTTTTGATTTCCGAGTCCAAAGATCATGGAAAATAGAATCCAAAGATATCTTTATATCTGAATTCTGTTTTCTCTAATCAGTATTAAACTAAAATTATCTTTGGTTTAATATCATGATAGAGTTACAAAGTTTATTTGTATATTCTATTTTATTGAAATATGTCATGTATTATTTACCTCTGAACATGTTTTCTACAAAAATATCATCCACAGAATTGAAATCAAGTCAAAATATTCATTTCAATCAAAATCAAAATATTGATTACAAATGGGTACCAAAACTTCAATACATGATAAATGTAAATGATCTATTTAGGAGAAGTAATTATCTCCTGAATACGAATGATTACATTATTCATCTTTTCGTCATGAGCTTTCTTGATTCGCTCTGCTGTTTCAGCTCCAATCATCCGTTGGTCATATTCCACAATAATAGAGCTACGGCGATTGGTCTCTTCAATCTGATTGGTTTGCATCAATTCTCGCTCTTGCTGTAAAAATTGACAGCGTTCAGCCTCAGATTTACGATCAGTAGCAATCTCTGATTGTTCTTTTTCCACGGAGGCAATTTGCTCCTGAAGACGAGCTAGCTCTTCCCTCAACTTTGTAAGCTCTTCAGCTTTTGACGCTTCATCTTTCTCTAGGCGCTCCATATTCTGACGAGTACTTATTATTTCTTCGTCTTTCGCCATTAACTCTTTAGAAGACTGAGTGAGGAATTCTGTCAGAGCAATGTGCTGAGCTTGAGCTTCATTCTCCAATTGAGCAATCTCAGCTGCAGTCAGAGAATTAATATCCTCTTTTTTTATCTTCCAGTATTTATGGATGTTTGTTTCTAAATCATTTAGGAGATGTTCAAAAATGACACATTAGGTTTCATAACCAGCCTGCCTCAAAGCTGAAAGTAGAAAACTAGTCGCCTCTCGAAGACTCGAAAAGGGCATAGTCTCATCCTTCATAAGTCGTCTCGAGAATGTATCCAGATATGAATAAATAATATCTGAATACATCCCCATGATCTTTGCTATCCCTGTGTCAAAACTGGGAGTCGCTGCAATAGTTGAGGAAGGAGCAGGAGGAGCCTCTATTCTGGGAGCTAAAGTGAGTACTTTTGGAGAACTCGGCAAATGTGAACTCCCCTCACCTACATCAGTTTGGACAAGTGGAGCTTGAGTAGAACTTATAGCCGGTGCAGTTCCTACAGCTGTTAGAATCAAAGAAGCATGATCAAAACTAAAGGACAATAAAGCAAGGAAAAGACGAAACTTTGCTGAATAAAATATTACCTGGAGCTGGTTCATATTCAGTTTCCTTCGGATCATTCAGCCCGGCTCGTAGTCTGTTCAGAGTGCTTTCTGACACGGGGTTTATTTCACTACTGCCCACCCCAGAAGTACTCGGAACTTGAAGTTCTATATGCCTTTCCGGCTCTGGTGTTAACCCTGAGTATTGACCAATGGTCTTCAGTACATCAATTGGAATTCTAGATGGTGATTCATCATCTATCTCCATGTCTTCATCTTCAAAAGAATGAGACGAAGGTTCATAGTCAACCTGTTCGTCATCACTCTTGTTGCCCTCCGAAATTTCAGCAATTGGTCTGAGAGTAGTGGCTTCCTTCACTGATTCTCCCAAAATCAGTAAGTCATTAGCTGTTTCAGTCTGATGCTCGGCCTCTACCGCAGGTTGACTAATCACCTGCGCATCATCGGCCATTGGCGGAATCGATCCTATATCAGAAGGCATGGATGACCCAGCAGGTTCAGGAATATCTTCTTCAACAGGTTCTGTCTTTACAGAAAAATCAAAGACAGCTTATTTTTCTGAAGCCAATCGCACAGCACGATCGGTGGGACTCTCTGCATCGAGACAAATTACGGATTTAGTTTTTGAAACTATCACTTTCCTTCCTATTCTTTTTGTGAATGGAACAGTAGGATAATTGTCTTTTGAATCACTACCTGCTTCATCAGCATCTCTGACTCGATTGGAAGCAGGAGAAGTCCCTGGAATGGTAATTCCTCCACGATTTCGAGTCTCTGCTCGAGTGACTCTTTTTGGGGCAGGCCCAGCAACACTTTTGCCCCGCTTCCTCTTCGGAGTATTATCAGCAGATATACTCTCTTCAACACTCCCGATGGGTACATGTAATGGTTGATGAAGGTCATCAGAGAAGAAAGTTTCTAAAACTTCATCATCAACTTCATCAGTAGCCAGAGGATCTTCTTGGTCATGACAATCTCTCGGCAGGGCTGATTTGGTTGATTTCTTTTCAATATGAATAAAGCTTCTACCTAAGATGCTGAATTTTTCATTAAAGGTATTAGCTGATACATAGAATTTGGCATAAGACGCCAATATTCTAGCTCCTCTCTTATAGGTGACCGGATCTGGCATGGAAAAGGTAGCCCCTGTACCTTTAGTAATGTAATATATCCAAGCTCTGGCACCATCAATCAACCTGCCTTGATAACCAAAACATGTCGTGGCATTGCCCACATACAACTGATCATAACCAAATTGCCGAGCAAACCTACTCGGAAGATATGGTTCTAGATAAGTGATGTTGTCACGGCGGCAGATTAAGTGAGATAGCCTGATCCTTTTCAGCCATTCATGTTGAACATCATTCAATTCATTGCCACCATTGCCATCAATCAACCTCCCAGGCATGGTTTCATAACCAACAGGTGGAGGAATACAAGTGAAGCTCCATAGTTCTCCCCTGTTTAATATAGTTCTGCAATCTGTCAAAGTGTCATATTTCCACTTTGGTGTGTGATTGTATCTTTCCAGAAAGGTGTCATCTGGTCTAGCCATCCTAGCATTCATAAGAGATTCAAAATGCAGAAGCAGCCACCCAAATAAATATGTAAAAGGCATTTCTACCCGGGGAAAGGATGTAAGGCTCTTCCTTGCCAATTCGAACATTCTGTCTGTATATGCCCTTAATCCAGCATTCAGACGGCATGTCATTGCTGTCAGCAAATCCATCTTATATCCGAAAGTCAGACGGACTGCTGCGAAGGCAACTCCTCTGTGTATCCTGTCTGCTGAACAGGTGCCAAGAACTACAAATTTTCTCAGCTAGAGAGATATAAATCCGGCCAGATGACCTTCAACAGATAATTCTCTGCTACCCTGCTTAATATAGGTCTCAAACCTATCACCGGCTTTGTAGGTGCCTTCGTCTTCCTCAATGACGATGTCGTCATGAGTGGTGTCCCGGATGAGCTTATCAATCTCAGCTTGATTCAGAGGTTTAAATTCACCGACATATTGCTCAGACTTCTTCTTCTTCTGAACTTCATCAGTACGGCCTTGAAATAAATAGGCCATCCATTTAGAAGAATAACAGTTGGAATCTCCTTCCCCACCTTGTCCTTTATAAAAAGCCTTACAAATACTGTAATGGCACATCAATTCTTCAAAGACATGAAGAACCATTGGGTTGGCTTCGGAGATCTTATTCATTTCATCAACGAAAGGGATATACTATTCATATGGCAAATCTGCTGTTGGCAGCTGAGAAATATATGCCATTTCTTGAAGGACGAATCCCATCTCGCCTCTTGGGGTCATGAAGGTGCCGGTACGGTAGTTATACCTCTTCGCTAACGCCAAGAACAAATCCGGGTTTGGCCTAAAACCATAAGCAGTGCACTTAATGGCATCATATAGGCCTATCACCTGTAACTGTTCACTAAAATTCTTCAGAATCCATTTCACAAGAGCAGTCCATCTGGTATTCTCCGGATTTACCAGACCAGTCAGCCTCATAGATTGTTTTGGGTAGATGGCATTTTCCAGTTGAGCAAATTCGTTTACAAAGATTGGGACTCTGACTGGCTTCAGAAGTGCCGAGTCCTCAGAAGGGATGGTGGCAGGTAGCAGTCCTCGTAAAGCTGTGACATGTGGTTCAGTACCACTGCGGAATCTTCCTTGACGATATCCTATCCATCCAGCTTTTGCTTGACGGGATGGAGTGATATCCCATTTCATTTGTCTTTGACAACTCGCATGAAATAAGCGAGCTATGTTGATGCTTTTTGATAAACCAGTCAGATACATTGGCTGATTTACATCACCATCCCTATAATAACAGTATGATACTTTATCCAGAGCAGGATGAGAGTTTATGCCAATAACATCTCCGAAAAGAAATGCTGGCTTCGAGTGGGTAACACCATCCACACTTTGTAAAGGCAGTCCACTCATCAAGTTCAGCAAGGTGTCATTTTCCTGATTTATCAAAAGAGCTATCCTTGTAGAAGGTCCATCGAATTGGGGAAAACGAACACGTGATAGGTCACTTCTATAGTTATTTCCTACACATCCTTCAAATTCTGCCTCCTGAGCCAGAATATCCACTGCAAAAGAAGAATAAAACCTTAGAAATCTTCAGCATCAAGAGATGACAAAGTTCAACATACGCTCAGTTTATACTAAGCGTATGGCAGACTTAAAATTCAACATACGCTCAGTTTATACTAAGCGTATGGCAGATTTAAAGTTCAATATACGCTCAGTATATCTTTAGCGTATAGCAGACTCGAAGATCCATATACGCTCAGTTTATCCTAAGCGTATGACAGATTTAGAGATCACTTTTTACGCTCAGTCTATCTTAAGTGAATGATTTTAAAAGTTCAGTTTATGTTCAGTTTGAGCGTATCAGCGTATGGTTGACAAGATGATCATCAAAAAAACATACGCTAACACAGGAGTTAGCGTATTTCAGTAAGACAACTTGCCATAGCATATTCTTTCAAGACAGCGTATTTTGACATTTCTATCAAAAATACGCGTATCATACAGAATACGCTCCAAACATATTTTTCGTATAAACAAAAAATATGGGATACGGCTAAACCCTAAAGAGGGAAGCGTATTTTTTGACGTATTTGACCCTAAAAAGGGGATACGTTTTATGATTTTGTTCTAACCAGAGCCCTAAATAGGGGATAGTTATTGTTCATCATCCTCATCCTCACCATAGAGGGGCTTCAATGGGCGTTCACTTCGTCGAACGCGCTCATCGGTAGTCTTCTTAGCAGCGGCGGCGGCGGGCTGAGATGACTCCGCAGGAGCCTTCCCCTTTTCCTTCGCAGCAGCATCAACCTTGGGCGCCATTGATAAAACTTGAGTCGAAGAAGAAGAAGTTGAGTCTTGAGTTTCTTTTTCTCTCTCGAAGATGGATGCAAAAGTAAAGAAATAAATTAGGTTTTGGAAGACCTATTTATAGAAGAAAAGAAGAAGTTCAAACGGCGGATATTCTTTAAACAGAATCCCCAAAAAGATTTGCACTGATATTGAGGAAGATAACAAACTCATGCCAGCGTGTCAGGACTTATTCCCACTTTAAGTTCAAAGTAATTTCGAACTTTTGAAATTCATAAAGTTCGAAAACTTTGAAGGGGGTCTTGTAGGGTGTGAAAATTATGACACACTGACATAAGACTCAGCCAAAGTCATACGCTCAAGGTCATACGCTCAGTGAAAGCCATACGCTCAAGGCCATACGCTCAGCCAAGGCCCTACGCTCATCTAAAGGCCATACGCTCAGTGAATATTTTAATATTTCTTGAGATGACAGCACAGCATGTATTTAACGAAGGATGAATCTGACACTTTGTCTTTCGTGCAAAGACAGCTGCCCTATGAGGATTAGTCGTCGTATAGGTTTTCGAGAAATGATTTTGTCTCTTATGAGGACAGCTCAGCAGCTATCATAAATAAAGAGCCATCATTACTGTCATTTCTGACAGTCTGTCAGCCATCATATCTGCAGCACGACGCTCAAGAAATATTTGTCAGTATTTGAAGATATGGCGTATTTGAGAAGATTGAGAACAGCCACGTGTCTACTCCCTCAATGCATACGACTCCTTCCCAACCAAGTGAGCGTATGGACTCCATACGATTCCTTCCCAACCAAGTGAGCGTATGGACCTCATACGACTCCTTGCCAACCAAGTGAGCGTATGGACCTCATACGACTCCTTCCCAACCAAGTGAGCGTATGGACCTCATACGACTCCTTGCCAACCAAGTGAGCGTATGGACCCCATACGACTCCTTATCAATAAAGTAAGCGTATCAGCCTTCTATGGCTCTATGCTGTCCAAGTCAGCGTCTGCAAGACATGTGCCTTCAAAAGCTAGCGTATGACTCTTCTTCAACAAAGACAGCGTATCACAGCAAATGCGTTCAGGATGACTTTCAACATACAGTCAATACACGTTCTCACGTGTCCTGTACTCAGTTACCCACTTATTCAGAAGTTATGCAACGTGGCATCCATGCCACCAATCTCTTCTAGATATATCCCACTACTTCCAACTGCACTCCAACGTGCCTCCATCATAATTTGCCATGCGTCCCTGCAGTTATGCACACGTCAAGTAACTGACTGAGCGTATGCTTCAGAACAGTTATCCAGAACTCTATAAAAGAGAGTTTCTTCATCTTCATCAGACACTACAGACAATTCAAAGAGAACAGAGAGATTGCCCAGTTGCTGTCCAAGTTCTTCGAAGTTCAAGTTTTGTTCATCGCATCGTCCAAGGGATAAAGTAATCGTCTTCTAGATTAGATTCCTACAGTTGTAATTTTCTCAGATACAAAATAAATAAAGTGAATTTATTTATGGAAAACAACTCAGGCCATAAAAATTCATCTCGATAGAAAAATCAAATCAACAACGATCCAACAAAATCAAATTCAATAATCAAGGAGTGAGAGCAACAAAGCAAGGGAAATGATTCAAATCGAAGTTTAATAAGATTCTCAAGGGTCGTCCCAGGAATCTTTCAAGGAATCCTAACAGTGATTGAGTACCTTCAAAATATGTATCCTAATCCTACTGCAGGCTGTAGTGATACTCTAGTTCGAATACCACTACATAAACTCGATCTGCATGGGCCACCACTAAAAACGTGTCCCGACCCGCACCCACTGTGAGGGTACGAGAACGTAACAACGCCCAGCTTACGCCGCAGTGTCGGCGGTAGAACGCTGTCCTAGGTCAACATACATCTAGCAATATAATACTAAGCAGTAAATGAACTCAATCACAACTAAGGAGGAAAAAAACACGATATGATATAGAACTCAAGGAAATACTGAGGATAGAAAAGTCTAAGATAATATCCCAGCAAATATCCAGAGTACATATCTCAGCTACTGAATAAGAAAGAATATATACAACTCAACATCTCTGAACAGAAGTAAAATCTAGCTAAATAGTCTCAAGACAACAAAAAAATAAGATAAGGCCTAACTAAACTAGTCTAGGCAGTGGGGTGATGCCCTCAACTAGAGCTGTCCCATGGAAGGCATCCTCCCAGACCTCCTCCTCGTCCTCTGTATTATTTTCAACAGGTCCAGTCAGGACAGGAGCGAGTACAGTACATCTCAACAGTTCATAGCAGGTTAGAAGATATAATCATGCAGTAAAGTAAGATATAGGTACTGAAAGAAGTGCAGTATGTAAACAGAGAGAGAAAGCTGTAATAGAAATATCTACTATAAATAGAGAACTAACATGTGACTAGTGAGTCAGAGTACAATATAGACATGTAAATGGCATAGGAGATTCTGATAAGACACTATGGAAGAGATTCTGATAAGATACTACTTGGGTATTATTCACATGTCTACTTCTACTCCCCCGTATCCCCAATCAGTACACAAGGATCCAAACAGGTTATGTTATGATTCCACGCAAAGCCCCCAAAGGATGGTACATGGAAGTCCCAAAAATGGGGATTCTAGGAGATTCTAGGATACCCAGTGAATGGGATAAGAGATTCTAGGAGACTCTGTGATCATAAGAGTATATGTCACAAGTGATCGAAGAACCTGTGAAGCATAGTGATACGACATGTAAGTGAAACGCACAGAACATGTAGTACCCGATGCTCCCTATGGATAACATCTCAAGAAGGGATCCGTATAGTACCAATCCGTGTGACCAACGTGACAGTACAAGTAATGTAATCTACTGCAGAAAATAGTTCTAAGCAGGATATGAAATGATCAGAGAATGTACTCGCCTGTATCTGAGTGTCTGAAGTAAATGTACTGTCCGAGGAGAGGTGTCTGGCTCCTAATCAGAACAGTACAAGTCACAACAAGTCTAAAATGATATAATGAAGTCCTACTATACATTCTACATGATTCTAGGTCAATCTAGGCCAAAGTCAACTCTTGGTCAACTCTAGAAGCCAAACTAGGTCAACTATGGTCAAACTAAGTCAAACTAGTCTAACTAGTCCATTCTAGGTCTAATAAGACTAAACAAGTCTAAACTAGACTCACCAGCTAAACAAACACAACCATAAGCCATAGGCCAATAGACTAGGCCATGGGCCAATAGGCAATACCACATCAGTTCCAAATCTAAAATAATACACAAGTACAATATGACTATAAACTCTAATATAGAAAATCACACATTAAACTAGTTAGATAGGCTAATAGGATATCATGGCATAAAGGCTAAGGAAAATCACACATTAATGTGCTATACAAAACAACTTAGAATTTCCTATAGGCTATGTGTATACAAAACACCCTATATGGTAATTCATATAAATATACACATTTGTATATAGAGGGGGCACTCACATGTGGGTATGTGTTAGCTATGGCATGTGTGTGATATGTTAGGCTTGAGAGTGTAGGGAGATAGTGAATGGCAAAACTGTGTGTGTGAGATACATGAGGGTGTCACATAGATATATGCTAATGTGTGTATGTGTGTGTGTCATGAGTGAAGTGAGGGAGTGAAAATGGCAATGGTGTTAGGGTGTGGGTGTTCATGTGTGTATGTGTATGGGTGTGTGAGGCATGAGGCATGTGGGCTTGTGTGTGTAGAGCTAGAGTGCATAGGCATGTGTGCCAATGTGTGTGAGGGAGTTAACTGTGATTAGTGTGTGGGACTAGAGGGTCACATAGATAAGGGTGTATGTGTGTGCAATGTAGGGGACTCCATGTGTCTGTGTTCAGATAGGGGAAAGATATCAATACATCAAACAAACTCAGATTTCATATACCTAACAATTCAGTTCAGTTTAAAGAAAGAAAAGGGAAATCAATATATTAACATATTCACATAAACTCAGGTTCATGTCTACAATAACACCCAGGTTTATACATTGAAGAATCCTATAATTTAGTTCACAACGTCAGTCTAAACAGTCCCAAAAAATCATGTTTAACAGCCTAGACTTGCATCACAAATTTTGAACCCCACACACACCAATACAGCCCCAAATCAAGAACCAACATCACAAAGTATCCTTATCCTAACATAGGTTACTCATGACACATCATGAATTTGAACAAGGGCATAATAGAACCTGTGGGGGGTCTAATGGTGTCCTGAATTACAGGACAGTGAGTGAGGAAGGTAGCAACAAAAGGTAGGATCATGTAGGTACTGATACAGTCCAAGAATAACATGTAACCAAGGACTGAACCAAGGATGACTTGACATAGGGATTGAACAAGAATGTAAGGGACTGAACAATATGTGAAGAATAGGCTGACCCTTGGTATAGGCTCGACTGAATGGGAAAGTATGCACAACTGATTAAAATAGGATGAACATATTTCGAAGACTGAACTTACCTGTACAGGAACCCCACATTGCATTAATCAGTTAATCAGCAACACACAACTCATCCCAATTTCCAGTTTATTAAGAGTAAAACTCAGGTTTAATGAAGACTTAGGAATCAATCTAGGAACCCATTCTCAGGCTTCTAGAATAGCTCCACACAAAATCAAAATTTGGATTCCTCATACCATCTCAGAATTCTGTAAGGAAATGGAACGTGTGTGTGTACTGTGTGATGATCTCAGGTTTTATTTGAATGAAAACTCAGTTAACAATGCATAGGAAATCTCAGACTTGAGATTCAGTTCAAAAGCAACTTGAACTTAAAACACAACTTAACATAACTATTATATAAACCCACACACACATTCTCAGATTAATGTATTAGTGAACTAACATGAATTAAACATGGCAATCAATCACCAAAATTAGCTTAAAACTGGAATTAGAAAAATAGGATTTCAATATGATAATCAAGTGTTCTCAGGTCAAAATAGAAACTGGAACATAAAAATCTCAGGCATTAAACAGTTAATTAAACAATCTCAGGGTTTATATAAAAACTGGGAACTTAATCTCAGTTTACTCAGTCCAAAACAAACAATGGTGAGCTGGAAAGAACAGTGAAAGCATAAAGGAAACATGGAGTCACATTTCAGGTTTGAACTAAAACTGAAAACACAACTAATCTCAGATTTTTCATCTCAAATCATGTGAAACTTCACATTACACTCAGGTTTTAACCTTCAGAGAAAAATTCCAGATTTCAACTCATTCTCCAATGCAATTCACCCCAAATTCATACCATAGCTAGACTACATGTAGGAGAAATGATTTATGAGCTAAAACCAATATATAACAGTATTCAATAGGTCAAAAACTGATGGCAAAGTTCAACATTATAAACTGGAGGAATCTAGGGGAAAGTAGGAAAATGCAAATCAAAACAAGCTAAAATTCAAATTTAAGGGTTGGTAATACTAATATAGGGTGTGTACATGTCATAGGAAGTGTCTCGTGTCCACCACATCGAGACACGACGTGTCCACAACAATTAAACTAAAACAGCACACTGGGTACTGCACAGCAGTGCACTGCCTCGTACGGGCGTGCACACGTGTCTAGCACGCGACACAGGCCACATGGGGACACGTGGCCACGTACACGTGTTCGCCAGGGGTTAGGGTAGGTGTCCAACCGCCTGAAAGGAGCCCACACTGTGTCGTGTCCAAACTACAAGCCCGTGTCAGTGGCAATTAATTGACAGTGTACAGACACTGCAAAATACGTACACAGTTGATTCCTCTCTCGACACGACACGGGGACACGTAGCGTGTCAGCCAGTGCCCAATGGCTCGTGTCAAGTTTCACGTGTCCTAAAGGCGTGTCGTGTCCGCTACAGAGCTCGAGTAGTAGGGGATCCCTGTAGCACGCGCGCGAGCGTGTCCAAACGACAAATTCGACACACAGCGACACAATAATCACCACAGAAGATCAAAAATGCATAAGCAACAGTAAAACTAATTTTCCTATTTAAAAACATCACATAAAGGAGGTCGAGATGCCCTTTGAGGTATTTCGATAAACAGTCATGCACATAGACTGATACGTGTCCAGAACGGACACGAAATCCAGGACACCCGACACGAATCCTATCCAGACTCTTAGGGGACCCTTAGGGCTTCCTAATGATGGAGACAAAACGAAAATCCATGGAGAAATGGAGAGATTACCTATTCTTGAACTATGGGTAAAAAAAGCCCCAAATGGAAAGATTTCCTTAAACTACCAAAATCTCACAAATTGTTTCCTTCCTGCAAACAATCAACACCAACAGCAAGAATAATGATATTAGGATCTAATGCAACTAGTTTGGGGGGAAAAAGGACCTAAAATGGATTTATAATGAATTTCTAAAGATAGGAACTCACCTCTTTCTTCTTGAAATAATTTTCCTAGGGAAAGGAGGCTAGCCCTAGAATTTAGGAGGGGTTTTATAGTGGGAGAATCCCTAGGTTAACTAGTGGTGGCCGGCCATGATGGGCTAGGTTAGGGTTTGAACTAGGTTGGCTAGTCCTATTAGGTTAAGTCACAAAATGACTTGTGAAACCACAAGTCATTTCTCAACCCATTTAATTCCTAATTCCTTAAGTCAATTTCTAATGAATCTAAATCCACTAACTTAAGTCATGCTAGGTTAGACTAGAGTCACTTAGCCTAACCAAGTCCAACTAACTAGGGTTAGTTCTTGGGTTTGTCTACAAGGGTCAAGACTAGTCAACCTAATCTAAACAATTCCAAAATAATTCCTAAAAATTCCCATAAATTCAAATAAATTCTAATAAATCAAATAACCCCAAAATGTCTAAATACCCTAATCACATGGCTAGGCTCTAGGGTAGGTAGTCTCTACTGTTCACTAGCAAAACACCATAAATCATAAGTCATGAATTTAAATAGTTTAAAAATAAATTAAAAATCACTAAAAATCATAATATGAAATAAATACCATTAAATAATAATTATAATTACAAAATTTCAAAATTACCCTCTTCTGGAAAACTGGGTGTTACACAAATCAAACCCATGCGCCAAGTGGCTGGCTCTCCGAATCCTGTGCAATAAATTTGCATTAAATGGTGATGAACCTGACGCTTCAAATTCAGCCAAGTCAGGGACGGCTATTTTAAGCACTCGAAGAACATAACAGTCGGGCCCATAAAGATGTATCATGCAAAAGGATGCGCCGGCCAGACCGCGCATCATACTGATGCGCCCATCAGCACCAAGCGCCATACGAGGATGCGCCCCATGCGTCCCCATGTGCTCAGTGGAACGCCGATCGATGCGCCTACTCAACAGCCCATCACCTGTCAAGAATATTAAATGCTGAGGTCTGACAGAGTTGGCAGCACGTTCCCCGAGGACTGAACAGTTGACAGCTTTTTCAGAAGACGAAGCATCACCAACGTCAGCATCATCATTACTTTCCTCTGGCAGTTACAAGCCACGTGGCCGCCCACCATCTCGCATGCGCCTCCGCAGCCATGCGCCCAAATCTCTGCTTGCGCCTCAAAAGCCATGCGCCTCAGACTTTTCTCTGATCCCTAAAGACAGAAGTAAAGTCACCACTAAAGCCCCGCATGCGCCTCAAAAAGCCATACGCCCCGACTGGTTCGTGATTCCTAAAGATTGCGAGCCAAAGCCTCCTCATGTGCCCAATCCCAGGCGCATCCTATTAGATCACTCCCTACCAAATTCGTGATCTTCGAGCCCTGGACCTACGACACGCGTCCTTTGACTTGATTCAGCCTATGAAAGGGTGCTAATCACCCAAGATCTCAGCAACTGAAAGATCCTCTCCATTGCTACGTGTCAGCTCTGCCGTAGCCCACAAAGGTAACATGAAGGGTTCAACTCCTCAATGAGAGCACATCGCCCATGCACCTCCATCAGCAACCACCACGTGGCATCCCCGCGTACAGGCGCATCCTGCATATGCGTGCATGAGCAGCCAGCCTGCAAGACTATAAATAGAGGGATCATTTTTTTCTTCTACACACATCACACAGCCACCGACATTTTTCAAATATTCTCAAAATTTGAAACACTTTGAATAGAAGCGTAAAAGTCAAGATTTGACCAGTCAGCGTAAAATTAGGGATACTCAACAGTCATCCGCATAAAAGTGGGAATATCCAACAGTCGGCGTAAAAATCAAGAAATGGTGTCGGTCAATACTTAACCGTCATAATGAATTTTCTTCTCGAAACTTTTGAATGCTTCTTCATCTTCCCGAGCTTGTATTAATAATGAGCAATTTCCCGTAAGGAACATGAAAAGTTGATTTGATTGTATAAATAAGGAGAAATTCTTTATCCTTGCTACTCATCCTCATATTGTCATGGCACCAAAGAAAGAGATTAACAACAAAAAGGCTCCGAGCTCCAGGATTGATTTTGAGCGAGCACGCAACTTTATAGAGTACTTCGGGGTGACTCCAGCAGTCTTTAGTCGTATCGATGGTGGTCCCTCAACTGCGTATGAGGGATCAGGAGATGCAGAAGCGTTTCTTAATCTGATGCGTCGCTCCGGGATTCGCAACATGTACGACTTAAATGCCTCCCTTCGTCAGCCCAACGAAGGAGAGAAAAAATAATGTTTTATGTAGAAGTGTCGTCTATGTATTGCGACTCTTTTATCTGTAGGGGTCCACTCCCCCCTTTTTTTATAAATAAAATCTTGATATTGATCTCATCTGTTGGTACATAGAATCGTTCAACACTTCTTTAACTGCATTTATGGCTGTTTATTCTTAAGAGAAACAAAACAACACGTGGCATCTACCTTGTGGTCACGAGCGCCTTTTTAGTAGGATCTTTCCCGAAATAGACTCATGCCAACCGTTTCCTCAACCCTTATAAATAGCTGAGTTTAAAGAATGTTTTATACATTCTCATTCTCATTCTTTCGAAGATAGCTTCTAGCAAATGATGATGCTTTCCGATGCTGTCTCTCTGTACGCCCGGTCGACAGACGTTGATTCAACAATTCTCAGAGCCGAATCATCTGACCTCAATGGTAAGTTTAATTCGTAAAACAATCGTCTGCCTTTGAACTTTTTGTCGAAACAGATGCCCATGAGTGTAAATCCTAGACATACGTAGAATCTTATAGGTAAGATGTACGGGCGTAAAAGCCTTGTTGAATAATATGCTCATGAGACATTGGCGTAAAAAGCCTTGTTGAATGAGGTGCATATGAAACAATGGCGTAAAAAGCCTTGTCGAATAGGGTGCAGGAGCATCCATCTTTAATTAATCAGTAAGTGGCTGATGATACTTCTGTTGAAAAAAAATTCTCTGTTGTTTTCTGCAGAAGCTTGGCTGAAGAACTTTTCCAGAACCGGTATTGGCGACTTTGACGCTGTAAGGAGTATTCTTCTGACATCAGTATCAGGGAGCTCATGCGCTTTTGATGCACAAATCAGACAACTCAGAACTTTTCATGGGATAAAAGGGTCTTCCTCAGATGGTAGGAATAGCCTTTATACACGGAAAGTTGGATGGTGGAGTCAACTCTATCCTGAGAAATTGGGTAATAGAGTTCCTTTCACGGCAGGACTAGGAATTGTATTCCAATACTGGATACATTCCTATCTCCTCTGAAAGGCCGCCACTTATCCACCATTTGTATTGGCAGCAATGCGTCTTCGGGCTGCCATACTCTGGGATTCTCCTCTCGTCTGAGAGAGAAGACCAGAGTTTGATTCCTACTGTTCTGGTCGCCATTGAGGCTCAGACAGTAAGGAATTGACACCAACAACGAACCCGATGAAGAAGATCCAAAGAATAAATAGATCTCGATTAGGTCATCGTTGTTGTACAGAAATAAAAATCCAAGATGTAATAGATTTCCATTATGATTTGTAAGAAAGTCTAAGAAATGTAATAGACTTTTATGATAAAATGAGAATAGAAATGATGAATCTTCTATGCTCAATGATTTGTATCTATCCAGAAGTAATATGGACATGATAGATAATAAAGTCTTGTTTTCTGTTTAGAGTATACAATACTATCAGAGGTATTATGGACATGACAGCATGTAAGAACTCAAAGAAAAAGTAGATTAATATCTATGCAGAGGTCAAATGGATTTGATAGATAAGAAAAGCAAGCAGATTTAATATTTATTCAGAGGTTATAAGAACGTGATAAATAATAAATCCAATTTTCTATACCAATGGGTAAGATAGAAGATCAAAATTTCTCTCCAAAGAGATGAGTAATCAGCTTAACCAAACCTTGGTAGCTGGGGATTAAAAAGACAGATGTCATTGAGGATATATGCCAATATGAAATGTACCGACATAACTTTCGAGAAAAGAAAGAACAATTCAATTTAATTCAATTCAAAAGTAAATGAATGAATCTATAATGAACGGACAGGCCTTTTCGGAAATGAAAGGTTATTTTTAATTTCAAAGACCGGTTCATTAATAGATCTCTCCTATTAAATAGGTGAGAAATCTTTGTAACTTTTCATTCTTATTTCCACTCCTCTATTGGAAATATCTTCCAAGGATATGCAGCAAAAGAATGAAGTCTCCAAGAAAGTTGAGAACATCCTTGAGACGTGCCCCATTAAACCAATTATGACAGGCCCAACCGAAGTAAGCGAAAGCTCTTCTACTCCCAAGCCACCATAAGACATCCTTGCTTTCTTAGTAGAGCCAGGGAAAACTCCTGAAGAAGAAGCGCTGAGGATGGCTGCCTGCAAGTTTTTTATGAACTCAGGCAACGACGCCTTCGAAGCATTGGCTGACTATGTATTCAATAAGGAAGGCAGTGGTCCTCGTCCTTAATTATTTGTTCAGAACAAAAATAATAATAAAAGAAATTTCATTTTCATTCTGTCTCTTTTTTTTATATATAGTACTTCTTAAGAAATTTGCCATTGATCGGCATCATGAGTAAATCTCCATTGGGCTTTGATAACCGATAGGCGCCATTAGAAAACACGGTCTCAATTATATAAGGACCTTCCCATTTCGCTTGGAATTTCCCTTTGCTTTTGTGAGTCATAATCATCGGTCTTCGAACGGCTAATACCAACTCGCCAATCTTGAATACCCTCTCTTTAACTTTACGATTGAAAGTTCGAGATATACGGGATTGATATAGCTCAATATGCTGTTGGGCTTGGAGACACTTTTCGTCCAATCCTTCAAGTTCTTGGAGTCGTAAGCGATCATTGTTCTCTATAGTTAGCTCATTAGCAGTAGCTATTCGAAGAAATGGAATCTGGATTTCCAAGGGAAGAACAGCCTCACATCTATAAACCAATGAAAATGGTGTAAAACCAGTAGGAGTCCGGACTGTTGTTCGATAAGTCCATAAACATTCTCCAAGTTTCTCATTCCAATCACGTTTATTAGAAGAGACAAACTTTTTGAAAAGTTTAATAATAGTCTTATTGAAGGCTTCGGCTAAACCATTAGCAGCTAGATTATAAGCCGTAGAAGCCAGATTTTGAATTTGATTCTTATCACAGAACCGATAAAATGCCTGACTGGCAAATTGCGGACCATTATCATGAATTATTCGTCGAGGGATCCCGAAGCGATAAATGACATGATGTTTGATGAAGCTGATCACATTAGATGTCTTCACTTCAGCAAGGGGGACTGCTTCTGCCCACTTAGAAAAGTAATCGGTTATAGCTAATATGAACCGATGTCCTTTAATAGAAGGAGGGTTAATAGGACCAATGACATCCATACCCCAAGCTTCGAAGGGCCAAGAAGCTGCTGTAGGATGTAGAAATTCAGAAGGTTGGTGAATATAGTCAGCATGAATCTGACATGCTTTGCACCTTCTGGCGTAATCCACAGCATCTGCTATCATGGATAGCCAATAATACCCTATTCTTCGAATGCGATCCTGTAATTTTGGACCTGGTTGATGAGCACCACAGACGCCATCATGAGCCTCACGGAGTATCAGTTTAGCTTCACTTTCTGAGAGACAGCGCAGCAAGAGTCCATCATATGAGCGACGATATAACATATGTAAAGATGAATCATAGTAGAATCGAAATGATCGTCTTTTAATTGACGCAGCTTCTTTTGGATCTTCAGGTAAAATCCCATGAACCGCGTAATCAATAAATGGAGTTCTCCAATCCCTTTGCTGAGAGCTTGATTCTGTAGTATAACTCTGTTCAATACACAAATTATTCTTGACACAGAATAAATCTCGATCCAATAAAGTAATTGTATTTTGTCTTTGGATTGGAACAGTTCCATCTCCAACGTCAATCTGGACAATCTCGTCCTCTGTAGGTGGTTGTCGTTGCTCAAAACGAAGTTTCCATTGAGTGTCCATCTATTGAGCCCAAGGATCATTCTCAAATGGCTCGGATTTACCATCAATTTGAACCATGTAAGCTGAAAATATTTGCTCAGATTCATCAAAATAGTCTCCTTTAACACACGAGGAATGAGAAATATCGGATTCGATGAATTCGACTTCTTCTGAATTTGATGATTGTGAAGAGCTAGAAGAGAATTCTTCTTGAATATCGTTATTAAACATATGGGACGGATCATATCCCAATCCATGACGAGTTTTCTAGTAAAACGGATCACCACATAATGGCAGTCGTCTACCTTTGCCTTGATTGAGACCTTGCATAGTCTTCAAATCATATCCCATATTCTGGATAATCTTGAGAGATTGTTGACTATATCTGTCAATTCGGATTCTTCCTTTATCTTTATCTCTCAAATCATCTGTCTGAGCAATAGGGATATTTCTAGCCTAGCCAAACACAATTTGGCGCTTGTTTTTCTTATCAAACGGAACCACGAAATAAGATTCTTTGTGACGTCTATAAGTTACACAAGCTTACGATGAAGCGGCTACAGGAAGAAGATAGGGAGAAGATGTTAGAAACCTTTGAGCATAAGGTCCAACATCGACATGAGGAGGAAAAGAATTTTCCTTATTGTCAATGTATAAGGTTTCCTCTGTATCTATGTCGTCTTTATATTGATGACTTTGATTATCAGAAGATAAAGTCATTCTTTCAATAAACATGACAGCCATATACTCGAAAAGGAAATCTTTATTGATATCAAAAAGTACAGAATGATCAATATTTACATTATTTACAATTTGACTGCTACGCTTCGGATTAATCATTAGTGGACTGTCATCGTCTTCTGCGTAGATTTGCTAAGATTGACAATCAAAGGAGGTTCTGGATCATTCGTACGAAATGTACGCCCTTTGACTTTGATCACAAGAGCTTGAACTTGGCTTTTAGCATGAACATTCACTGATTCCTCAGATGAAGCTTGAGTTCTTCTTTAACCTTGATCATCAAAGGTTGATTGTTGACAGGTTGAGGTTGGATTCGCCCTTTGACTTTGATATTCAAAGGTTGCTCTTCTAGTGGATCTTTGTTAATAGACTGATCTTCAGCAGATGATTAATCTTCAGCCATATCTGATATCTCTTTCATATGCTCTTCTTTGTAAAGCCTTGAGTCGGAAAATAGGCTTCAATACCCTTGAAAGGATTGATATCAGCAAACTCAGTCTTTATAACCCCTTGGGGATCCACATACTTGAAGCATTGGTGGAGAGTCGAAGGCACGATGTTATGCTCATGTAACTACGGTCTTCCAAGAAGAATATTGTAGGATACGTCTGAGTTAATAACATAAAATGTTGCCATAGTTCGAAGATCACCAATCTGAATCTTCAGACGAATCTTCCCCAGTGGTTTGCTCTTTCCAGAGTTGAAACCAACTATTGTGGTACTAGTGTAGGACAGATCACTAATAGAAATCCTCAATGGTCTTAGCATACTTTGAAGAATTATGCTAATGGAAGACCCAGGATCAATGTAAATTCTGTCAACTTCAATGGATTCAATATACCCAGTGTAGTACAAAGGTCTGTCATGCTTGTTATGCTTCAACAGCATATCTTCTTGTGTAAAGGTGATGTTGGGAATCGCTTCCATCACACTATGACATTGTGGGCATGACACTGGTATATTGTCAGGAGTCTTGAGTTGAGCTAAGCAGGAATCAGCTTGCAGCAGAGCTTCACTCAAAGTTTTACGACTTTCTTTAGAAAGGCGCAGCAACTCAAAGATAGATAATCTAGCCGGAGTATTAGCTAACTGGGCTAGAATATCAAATTTATAGGGTTTTATCTCCACCCCCTGACTGGAAGTAGACTTCAACGGGACGTCAAAGCGTACCGCTTTTTGCTTCCCCTTTTCAATCACAGCAGGAGCAAGAGACGGTTGAGTTGATGGTGTTTCAACATTCTCAGCTTCTTTGGAGGATCCTTCATAATCTTTGTGGTAATCTTTTCCAGATCTTGTACCAGCGAAAGTTTCTTCTTCAGACTCAGAAGAAGGAAGTACCATATTGCAGGATTTAATCTTCCTTTCCTTAGCCTTCTTCTTGTGAGGATTGTTATGAGGAACCTCAGAACCCAATCCAACAGTAGATTTTTGACTTTGAATTTGTAAAGGAAGTCGTATCCCTTTATCATAATTCAAACCTTCTGCCTTTTGAAAGTCATAACCCATCTTCTTCATGAGAAGGATAGATTGCTGACTGTACAAGTGAGTAGGCAGTGGACTTTCAACAGATGGTTCCATAGAGGAAGAAGAAGAGATCTCTGTGACTACAGGAGAATGAGAAATAACCGTCTCTGCAGCTACGGGAGGAAAAGGTTTCGGAATACGAGGAAAAATCCCTGTAGGAGCCTTTTCATAAGCAACGAAGACTTGTTGTGCCCTGTATAAGGGAACACTATTCATGGCTAGCCACTGCTAATGAGTAAGCTTGAGCTTGGCAGGAGGAGCCAGACTTGGAGGACATATGTTCAATCCTCTTAGTCTATCTTCCAAAGGAATGCCATCCCATAGATGATCCAAATTATCAGGATCTGGAATAACATGAGAAATCATGTTGCAGGTTTTGACTTTCTTACCTTTCTTGGATTTTGAAGTTTTTCCTTCATCTTCCATTTCAGGTACTAAGTCAGGATGTACCCACATAATTTTACCATTCTTTAATGTAAGAGGCAACAATCCTTCATTTTCCTCCCTGGCAGGCGGGATATTCAAAATCTTCATCGTCGCCTTCGGAATTGGGACAATTCCATCTGGTACTTGTTATGGAGAAAAATCTCCAAATTGAAGAGAAACCATATTGGTTGTAACCGTATGGTCATCATTGGTTAGAGCAATTGCACCACCATTTATCTGCTCTTGGATTTTCTTCTTCAAGACATAGCAAGCACTGGTAGAATGATTAATGTATCTATGATAGATACAATATTTAGGATTGTCAGTCAGATTCACCTTATTAGGCCTCTTTGGCTCCGGAATCTGGAGTTTGCCACTCTTCACCAGATATTGGAACATCCCTGGGATATCACTTTCGTTAAAAAAATATTCTTCTTTTGGCCTGGAAGATTCTTGATTATTCGGCGTCATTTTATTCTTGGAAAGATTGACCATAAGAGTGTCTTTTCCTTTCATATTACGATTGCCGGAATTATTACCAGGATTACTTTTCTTTCTTTTATCCTCAGAGGCAAAAATCATCCCATGTTCACGAGCCAACCTACCATTGGTCTCGGTAGAAACTGCTGCTATGATAAACGAAGCCCAATCTGTGAATTGGGAACCCGTGAAGACAGCGATGGATGGTCGCAGATTCATCTTACATGTATCAATCAGCGCTGAGTCTGGCATACCAGGGGGCATCTTTAAATTCGTCTATCGAAAACGTTCAATGAACGTCCGAGTATCTTCTTTCTCCTTTTGCTTGATTTCTATTAAGGAGGACATGTTCATGTCCATACCTCCTTCATAGAAACGAGAGAGAAATATTGCCTTAAATTCGTCAAAAAACGAAATACAATTGTCGGGTAAACTACGATACCATTCGTAAGCTGAACCCGTCAAGCATCCAATGAATACTCTAGTGAGAAGAGCATCATTTTTTCTACAAATGTACAGTCATAATATCAAAGTAATTGATATACTGACTAGGAGAAGCCTTTCCATCAAACAGTACCATTGACTGTGGCTTGAATTTCGGTAGAAAGAGTACATCATTCCTATGAGAAGGATAAGGTTGCTTAATCCCTAACCTCTGGAGTTGATCCTTTTGCTTCAAAACTTCAAACTGTGCTTTGAGCTCACGCACTGCTTGAATGGCTTCGCTGGTTTATGGAAGCACATTTGATTAAAAAGTTGTTGGTTGTACCGTAATCCCCACCGGAGATGGTACATCTTCTGGAATGATAGGATCTGGAGATGCAGAATTTTGGTTAACAGCAGGTTCTTGGATATTCAAAGGTATATCATCCCCTTGGCTATCTTGAGTTGGTGCTACTACCTGAACCGGTGTTACAATTGCTGGTTGAGCAGTTTGCTGAGCCGTTATTATCTGGTGCATGCTTTGTATCATGTTAAGCATGTCTTTCAATGATTGCTCAACAGCAGTGAGACGTTGTTCTGTATTAACAGATGACGTCTCTGGTTCATCTCCAATAGCGTAGGATTCAACCTCTCTTGAAGATACAGAAGGATTAGTATAGAAGTATGAATCAACACTATCAGTTTCGGACTCAAGAGATTGAGTACCCCCAGGTTCAGAATCAGAAGTCTGCAATTGTCTTTATCTTCTTGATCGAGTATTCTGATATACTCCTTCAAAAGAATCAAGAAGTCTGTTGAATTGTTGTTGACCTGGGGTTTGGGACGTGTTCCGTCTAGGACGTCGTCCTCTGTTGGTGTGAGATGCCATGTTGACTGATGCATATGACAACTCATCAGCTTGTTGTTGGGGCGCATTAAAATTCAATCGATCAAAAACTGACCGTCTGGAAGCCGTGCAACAACATTTGATCACTATCTGGTGACACTCACAGTGATGAATTTCTTGGGGGGGTGTCACGGGAGATTGTCTATTTTTACGCTTTTGCATTAGCAATTCACGTAAATCAGAAGGAGTAGAAGGAGTAGTCGTCTTTATTACATTTGGGGTAGCAAAACGTTTAGTCCCTTGTGTATAAAGAAGATTACTGGCTGTATTTGCAGAACCAAACTGTACATTTCTACGCGTTTGGAGTTGTGTGCGCAAATCTTGAGATTTTTGAGCACGAAGGACTCCATTTTCATTGCGTATGATTTGTAGGTTTGGTACTTTGCGTAGAGCAGTATAAGAAGGTTGTTGGTGTAGAACTGAAGCTTTACTAACAACATTTTTACGCTGTATGCATTTAGGTACATTCACATTAGATGTAAAAACATCGTTGCGAATTTTATCTACACTGTCACAGACAGGAGACTTACCTTTACGTGTAGAGCGTAAAAATTGATTATCTACCACGTCACAAACGGGAGATTTTCCTTTACGCAAAGTGTGTAATTTTTGTGTGTCTACCACGTCACAGACGGAAGACTTATTTTTACACTTAGAAGCACAAGCATTAGAGTCTGCCTCATTATAAATGGGAGACTCGTTCTTATGTACTGAGCGTAAAATTTGGTTTTTACCCATTGGGCGTAAAACCTGATTATCTTCACCGTCACAGACGGGAGATAACTTGCCACACTTAGAGTGCAACGCTAAAGTAAGGACTGCCTCGTTACGAACGGGAGCCCCTACGACAGGAGTGGGAAGAATTCCCTTGCCCTCAGAAGCAACAGAGAGATCAGAAGCTATTTTGGATTTAGAAATCCAAACTTTTCATGCTTTGCGAGATTTTTGAACATTGGAGCAGCGAGAACCACCCCCAGTTCGGAGCATCTCTTCATAAGCCGTCTGGTCGAAGTGTACAACCAGAGTCTTCTTTGTCGATCCAATCGACAAATCATCGTATTGAGCAATTGTCTCCTCGTCAGAGGAGAAGGTCGTCCCCAGTAGAGTCGCCATTTTTGTTTCACTTAACAAAATGCCTGAAAATCGGATTTTGAAAATAAAACAAGAAAAAGTACAAGAAGTACAAATTTGATTCTGGGAAGTATTGCTATGGAAGTCTGATCTGGAAATGATCACTTTGTTCCTTGGACCATACGATGATGATGAAGATCACTGCTAGAAGATGAACAATTGGAAGAACTAAGTCACCAGAAAGGTATCGATGCACTTGGGCACTGATGGCGAGGCCGAATGCTTTCCTGCTTTGCTTCACTCTGTTCTAGAAGAAAAACGAAAAAAAGTACAAGAAGTACAAATTTGATTCTGGGAAGTATTGCTATGGAAGTCTGATCTGTAAATGATCACTTTGTTCCTTGGACCATACGATGATGATGAAGATCACTGCTAGAAGATGAACAATTGGAAGAACTAAGTCACCAGAAAGGTATCGACGCACTTGGGCACTGATGGCGAGGCTGAATGTTTTCCTGCTTTGCTTCACTCTGTTCTGGAAGAAAAGTTGAAGAAGAATGCTCCGAAAAATCAAAGTCTCTGGGCTCTGATCTCTATGTATTCTCTCCTTTCTCTCTGTCCCCGTTATATGAGAAAAATCAGTCTATTTACAGACTTTGGCTCTTGTGCGTAAAAACTCAGCAAAAGTTTCGTCTTTATGCTAACCACTGCCATCCATGATTGGAGTCATCCTCTGCATATGTTGACACGTGTCCCATCATTTCAGTAAGAATAGGATGCACGTACACACGTTCTTCGAGATATGTGGCATGAAAGCCATGTAGGCAAACCACGTTCTAAATTGGTGAAGAAGAATAGGGCATAAAAATAACCCAAATATACCCTGAGCGTAAAGTAGTAGACTAGGCGTAAAATTGCCCTGACATGGACTTCTCGCGTAAAGTGGTTGTTAAATAACCTTGAGCGTAAAAGTAGCTCAAATAAACCTTACGCACACGTCAACTTTTGAGCGTAAAAACTCGTATAGTCTCCGCACGTAAAAGAAGCTATATTATGAGCGTAAAAATAGCTAAGTCCACATACTAAACGACAAATTGGTCTCTGTATAAAATAAATCCCTTCGATTTCTGAGATATACGCCATCATTAAATCTTCATGTCAGACTTTGCATTAAATGCAAGACTTGACAGCTTTGTCCAGCGTAAAAGTGACTAGCCTGTCTTAGGCGTAAAACCATTAGCTTTGACCCGGGCGTAAAATGATTAGCCTGCTTCAGGCGTAAAGTGATTAGCCCCTCTTTGGCGTAAAGTGGATCAATTTGAATGGAATGATCCATCTCCTTGACTCATTCTTATGAAGCACTTTTTATGCTCCTACAATATACAGAGAGGCAGATACAGACACTCAAAGTCTTCTTCCTCTCCACAAGCTCCAGCACCCAGAGCAACTTAGACCTTCAGAGAACTGAGAACCGTCGTCAGATCGTCATGGAGTCAACGCATTACCACTCGCTCCATCGGCACAAGGGACCCAGATAAACAAAAGTGTACTCCTAGGACTACGTCTAAGTCCTACACTGTAATACTGTTCTGTTTGTAATTGAAATTTACAATCAAAAGATTTTAATGGCAAACAAGTTGGCGACTCTGCTGGGGACCTCTTTCTCCTCCACCGAGAAAGCTGTGTCGCAATTCGATGACGTGAAGGTGGGCTCCTTCCACAAGACGCTAGTCGTACGCCTCAATCAACAGGCGTATGAAGAGTTCACCTCTGAAGGCAGTGCGAGTCCTTCGAAGCGGCTGCCGAAGCCGAAGAAGACTCGCCAAGTCTGGGTGCGCAAGGTCGACGCCTCTGGCACCAGCACTGAAGGGGATGCGCCAATGCAGCCTTTCCTTCCCGCTGACGTCCTTAGCAACCAAGATGCGCCCATCGGTACAGTACATCTCTCGGGGAAACGTACGGCTGACCACATCCCCCAGCCATCTCCCTCTCAGGCGAGGAAGATGCGTCGACGGAGCAGGGGTGCAGCTAATGCCCTGTGCATCTCCTCTGATGTGCCAAAGAAGGTCTCTGCCTTTGACAGACTCACTCGCTGTAGTAGCGAGGAGAATTTGGATTCTGAGTACTATGTGCCCCAGCGGTCTAGTACGAAGAAGTCCAAGATAGCACGGGCCATACGCCTCAAACGTGCTATGCCGACAGCAAACCAGAAGCATGCGCTCACAATCATGTGCGCTGCTGATGGTAAGCTGTATAAGGTCGACTCGGGTGCTTCTTTGCCGAAAATGAGTCGACCTTCCAAGTCCTTGTCTCACTTGGGCGCATCTGTTGCATTCGCAACCAAGTCGAGCAAGGCAAACCCTGTGTTTTTGAACTTCCGTGCCTCCACTGGTTGTGTGTCTGAGGTTCGTTCAAGTCACTGTAAATGTTGTTCCCCCACTACTGATCTGAGCGCCTGTTTGGTGCTGGATCAGGGGGCGCAGCATTCACTTGACCACCCCGGCGCTTGGCCTTGCCATGCGTCTGATGGGGGTGCGAAGGTGGCACTCTCCTCCAACGATCTGCGTAATATGATCACTCACAAACGCCGATCAGGAGAGTCGATTGATAAGCACAATACGCCCCTCACAGGGTACACTTATGCTGTAGTAACCATCAACTGCTATTGCAAGGCAGCAGTTCCACCAAGACAGTCGGTATTCCAGCGGCTGCAATCATCAACACCCCTCCGACGTCGCCTCAGGAAGAAGGTGTCAATAAAAGAGGAGCCGGAACTAAAGGTTGCTTCATGCAACGTAATCTCTAACTCCTCGTCGGTCCGAAAGGCGATTGGCAATTCCTCATCCTCGTCCAAGAGCCAGCCGAGGAAAACCAAGACAACGGTCCCATCCTCCGGAGTGTTTGAAGGCACTCGGGGGAGAAAGAAGATCTTGGAGGAAGCTGGGGGTAGTCAAGCCCTTGTTGATCCTCCTTCTGAAGACGAAGATGTCCTCCAGAGCACAGCTGGGGTGGAAGTCAACCTCCCGAATGTAGCTGGGGGTAGTCTAGCCCCTGTAGATCTGCGTTTCGAAGACGAAGAAGTCCTCCAAGACAGAACTGGAGGTAATCAGGCCCTTGCGGATACTTCTCCCGAAGATGAGGGTGTCCTCCAAAACATAGCTGGGGGTAGCCAGGACAAAGCTCCAGGAGAGGCAACTCCCCTACAAGAGAGCGAGGCCAAAAGCGAAGCCTCAACTGATCCATCCGACTCCAGCTGTGTCATGACAGTATACATGACTGGGGGTGATATCGAGCCAGATGTGCCGCCAGCAGACCTCGTCCAACGCATGGATACCCTAGAGGGAGGACTCAAAACCCTCTCTGCCTCCATGCAAACACTGACTCAAGCAGTATTTGACATACGGTCAGCTTTGGCCAGGGCACCTTCTACCGGTCCTGACCCAAGGGCCAATAGAGAATCAAGTGTACCCCTTCAACGGGTATCCTTGGATACAGATCACCGCGAAGCACCTCGGACGTCGGAGCCATCAAATGCTCAACTCCAGGCTGTACCATTTTTCTCGACTCCCAGCTCTACGGAAGACTTGGTGGAGATGATCAGGGACTTGCGTGAGCGCTTTGAGTCCAAGAACAGACAAGAGGAGCGCCAGAAGATGGGGATCCCCCAAACTTATCCCCTCGAATAGAACAAAGTGGTTTATCCTCCTAAGTATAAACCACAAACATTGACGCCGTATGATGGGAAGGACTCTTTCGTATCGCTATCTGACGTACTTCCAGTCCCAAATTGGACATCTCCCGAAGGAGGACGTACTACTCACCAGCATATTTGTCGGGGCACTGAAAGGAGTGGCATACGACTGGTACTGCAGCCTCCCCGATAACTCTATATCTTCCTTCGACGACTTAACACATCTCTTTCTCGACCGTTTCTACGACGGCGGGAAGGACATGACAATGGCGTCCCTCATAGAGATACGCCAGAAAGAGAAAGAAACAGTTCGAGTATTCATCGAATGCTTCCGACAGGCCTGCTTCATACTGCCCCCGGGCATGCCAGAATATGTACTCCTCTCCTCCTGCAGCATGAACATGCTGTCTGCAGTCAAACTCTGGCTCAACTCTACTCCTCCTTCCGACTGGAGTTCCTTGATCATCGAAGCCGAAGCAGCAGAAAAGAAGGCGTCCAATGCTCGCCTTCTGGGAGTTAGTTTCCCTGCCTTTGAGGACAAGGGGAAACGGCCTGTAGCCAACAACCCTGGACGAGAGACGAAGGGGAAACAGGCATTGACTGTCAATGCCTCAAAAGGTGCATCAGCGCCTACTCAGAAGCCTCCACTTGCACGAAGGCCAATGGAGGTTTATTCTTTCAACGATGAAGACACCCTGCAACTCTTTGAGATACTGAAGCAGGATGACAAGATCAAGTTGTCGGACCCGAAGCGTCCCGACGAGGTTGGAAAAGTGGACAATCCGAGGTACTGTCACTACCATCGGTTTGTCGGACATCCAACTAAGGACTGCTACGTCTTCAAAAACTACATCCAGCGCATGATCAATGCGGATGTTATCTCCGTCGACTACGAGGAGAAAACGGTCTCGGCCAACCGGTGTCATATTTGGCACCTTAGCGCCAACCACAACGCAAGATGGCGTCGTCCCCATCCCAAAGGCGACAATGGAGGTGGTCAATCTATCACCTACTCATGACAACGTGAGTGGACTTATCCCACTCACCACATCTCAGGGAAAGATCTTATGGGTTCACCCCGATCTCGTCTCCGAGGTTACTCAATCGGAGGTACGCTCTGCCTCCAAAACCAAAGACAGGAAGATCAAGTCTTGCCGCATGGTCTCTTCCTCTGCGGAAGAGGCACTTCCCGTACAGACGTGTTCACATCAGAACGCCCAACCCGACGAAGCTGCCGCCGAGGTGGTGCCTCCTTGCACCGTCCCTGCTGTCCAAGAAGGAGGTCCATCCAAACCTCCAGCAGCCAATAAGCAGAAGCATGTAGAGGCCCATTGCGACAAGCCTCTACGAAAGGAGAATGCTTCGGGGCTAGCCAAGCCTCACCACTTCGACATACTGGCACAACTTGCCAGTACTCCTGCCCACCTATCTCTGTTTGAGCTCCTGCGTCTTTCCAAGGACACTCGTGAAGCTCTCTGTGAAGCCCTGAAGGATGCTGAGTCCTTCATCAGTCAGGTCAAGCAGCCTGAGGATACCCCGACCACATATGCGCACTGTCATTGTGCGGATGAAGTTATCCCCAACATAACCTTCACCCAATAAGACATGTTGCTCAAGCACAACCGACACAACAGGCCTCTGTATTATACAGGGTATATCGGTTCCGTCAAGGTGAAGCGGATTCGGATCGATCCGGGGTCTTTCTTCAGCATCATTCCGAAGACGCTGCTCTCAATACTGGGGATTCCAATGTACCGACTGGCACCTTCCAACACAACAATCAGTGGCTTCAATGCCAGCAAAAGCGAGCCGCTGGGCCAAATACGGCTAAAGTTTCATATCGGTAACCTCAGAACCGAGGTGACTTGCTATGTCGTAGACGCCGATGTCAACTACAACCTCCTACTGGGTCGACCGTGGCTGCATGAGTACATGGTGGTACCATCCACACTCCACCAATGTATGAAATACGTGTCCACCAATGACATCATCCGGACGAAGTTCGCGGACATTGACCCTTTCAAGGGGGTTGAAGCCTACTTCACTGATTCCACCTTATACAAGTCACCTGACGAGGAGGAAGCCAATGATGCTGACGATGAAGCAGAAACGGCAGCAGAGCCCGACATGGAGCCAGAGATGATTCCCGACGCTTCTTTAAGAATCCGACTCAAAGGGAAGCTGCCTCAGACGTTGCCTCCCATGAACATCAAGCTACCTGGAAAAGCACCAACTGCTCCAGGTAGAACACCTACTGAAGCTCCCTTGAAGATACGGCTCAAGGAAAAGCCACCTCAAACATCGGCTCCCCTTGTGGCAAAACTACAAGGGAAGGCACCAATTACCGAAGGCGTAGTTGAGGCACCTCTGAAGGTGCGTCTTAAGGACAAACCGCCGCAATCATCTGTCTCATCCAAGCTGCGGGAGAAGGCCCATATAGCCCTCTCGGACCCCAAGATCAAAACTGTGGTGGACTCTCCCGATCCAACCCCAGTACTCACAGATGAAGAGCTAGAGGAATATATCTCTGCTGATGTAGATGCACCCTCTCTGGACAATGTAATCCTGCGGGATAAAATCTCGTGTTTCATCAATAATATAGTGTCTTTTAATTATTCTAGTCTTCCATATTAGAATGCTATGTATACATTAGATAACGCTCTACGGTCGTTGCAAACACAAATAACGACCGTCCATCATGTAAATCGAGTAGTCCCGTCCCAAGGAGTCTGTTTTGTAGTCCTATCGCGAAATCGAGACGAAGAATCCATCATCTTCGGCAAAGTCGAGCGTCATCAAGACCTCCCGCCACTCGAGCAAGAACCAGATACCGGCAGAATACAAGTCTATCGGTACGCGGACAAGGCAAAGTACCTCATCTAAAAGATGGGTTACGACCTAAAAAGCAACAAAGGCCTGAACTACGGCAAGGGTCGACGTCTTCCTCTCCAGCTTCCAACACCTAAAGGAAAGCCGCAGGACTACTATCATCGAACTCGACGGAGGGGTGGGCTATGTCACGTCGCCATCAACACCAGAGAGTTCGGAGGCAGAAGAAGTAGAACATTCTCACTCATCCGAAGCATCAACTTGGGATTCCGATACCAGCATCGGCTTAGTCTTCAAGAGAGTGCTATCAGCCAACATGACATCTGCACAATCTCAAGAAGATGAAGGCGAAGACCAAATGCCAGAATTCTTCGAAGAAGAACCCTGGGCTCAATGCCTAGGAGAACAGTGAGAGTCTCGTTTTGAATTACGCGAACCCCCTACCGAAGACGAAGTCGAGCAGATCGACCTTGGGGATGGATCTTTTTCCAAACCCATCTTCATCAGCAAAAGCCTAAAAGGAGAAGATCGGGAATCTTTAATCCAGCTGGCCAAAGAATATATCGATGTCTTCGCCTGGAGCTACGAAGATAAGTCGGGACTTGATCACCAGATCACGAAGCATAGGCTTAACATCTTACCTGATGCCAAGCCTATAAAGCAACAACAGCGACGTTTCCGTCCTGACATCATGAACGCTATCGATCAGGAAGTAGAAAAAATCCTGACCAGCGGATTTATTCGTGAATAACAATACTTAGATTGGGTGGCCAACGTTGTCCCTGTCACCAAGAAGAATGGGAAGATACGAGTTTGTATCGACTTCAGGGATCTCAACACTGCTTGCCCGAAGGACGAGTTCCCGCTTCCAATCGCCGACGTGATGATCGACAACACATGTGGCTTCGAACGCATATCCTTCATGGACGGGTATTCGAGCTACAACCAGATCAGGATGTTCCCCGATGACGCAAAATACACGTCATTCAGGACTCCGAAGGAGGTCTTCTGCTACACAGTAATGTCCTTCGGCTTGAAGAACGCTGGTGCTACATACCAACGAGCTATGTGTACCATCTTCTATCAACATCTGCGTAAGACAGTCGAATGCTATGTTGATGACATCGCGGTCAAGAGTTGTCTCAAAGGAGATCACCTACAAGACCTCAAGACAGTCTTCGATCTCATGCGAGCGCATCAACTCAAGATGAACCCCGCTAAATCCTTCCTAGGGGTTTCTAGCGAAAAGTTTTTGGGCTTCATTATCACGGCGAAAGGCATTCATGTCGATCCGTAGAAGACCAAAGCCATCCTTGACATGGACCCTCCGAAGAACCTCCGAGAACTTCGAGGCCTGCAAGGGCGTCTGGCATACATCTAGAGGTTTATAGCAAACCTTTCCAGAAAATGTTAACCCTTCACCCAGCTTATGAAGAAGGGAGTCTCTTACGTCTGGACAGAAGAATGCCAAAAAGCTTTCGACGACATCAAGGCTTACTTGACGAGCCCGCCAGTCCTGGTAGCACCCGTCGCCGGCAAACCATTTCTCCTCTACGTCCGTGCCATGGATCATTCCCTCGGCGCTCTGCTGGCTCAGAACAGCGATGCAGGCTATGAGTGTAACGCCCCAGTCCCAAAATACTTAGGACTAGGTACGTATCCATGCCAGCTGCATACATACGAAGTATACTCCAATATATGGAACCCTCGTATGAATACATAAGCTATAAAATACAGTAAACCAAGAGTAATCTAATCTCATCCACAAATGAAGAATAAAAGATATCATATAATCAACTGTAATAAGTCTTTGTACACTACCAAACCATAACACGGCTCAATATCCCATCCTCGAAACAGTAGGCTACCCCTACAACCAAACAAGGACAAGGGGTAACTTACTATTCCACGATGTGACATTTTTTTATGCCATGATTGGAACATAAAATTTGCTAAGGTCTCCTAACCTTTCTAGTAGGCAATTTAGAAGACATATCTATGTATGGGCAGGTGAAGGCTGACTCCCCAGGACAACTCACAACACGCACACGTCACGTACCAATACTATCAGCCGGCATAACTCGAGGCTAGCGGCCCACGTGACCCATCAGTCCACATAGCTCGAGGCTAGTGACCCTCGCGACTCGACTGCCGTAGTACGCATTTACTACAGCTTTAGGATTTGGGGTAGCCCATACATTTAATTGTTTTCTCCCTCCCAAGGTCACTAACAGAAGGTAATTCGCTAAGACTAGGTCCATATGCAACAAAAAGGCAAGAAAGAAAAATAACTGAAAGAAAAATAAAGTAAACAAAAATAGCAAGTAATGGATCCAACTGAAAACAGATAATAAATATGCAGTAAATAAATAAAGTTGCATATAATTATAACAGTAAATAAGGCAAGGTATCTTGCCTGAGGGTGGTACGAGAAGCAACAAAATCCAACAATCAGAATCGTCAACACGAAAGTCAAAATCCACAAGAAGCTCCGGATGCTGAAACAAACATCACGAACGAGTTTGGAATAAAAAATATACCTAGAAAACACCTGTCCATAATTCAAATTCTGGAACAGGGGCAAAATCGTAATTTCAGGTCAAAACGATATCCGCCGTTGGACCCGCTTTGTATCGAAATGTATGCCAATATCTACGGTCTCTAAAGTTATCAAACTACATGTCTACAGATTTGTTTTGATGAGACGAACCCAACGGTATGTCCAATTTTGGATTTCGGTGGGCTGTGTACAAAATCGCCCGTTGAGTAGGATTGTGGGCCCGCCAAAATAGCGTTCCGATCAACGGTCTCAGAATCGGACCAAACTTGGCTCACAGGACCAGAAAAATATTTCGATTCCAATGGCGCAAGTTTTATCGCGATATGATGAGTGTGCACAAAGTTGTGACTTAATTTGCAAAGGAACGATACAAGGTATCTCGATGGATACGCACTGATTTCGTCGTGCACATGCAACAAAATCGGGTTTTGTCTGTTCCACACGTCGACAACATCCATACGCACCTTTTGATGCGTATAGTGCATGACCACGTCGCCCGGTTTGTCGGGGCGCACGCCGTATCGGGTGTTTTTCCACTTTTTGAAAACAGAATTTACAATTTTTCGTGAAACTTTAACAGCGTGAAACTTTTTACACACTACATGAAAAGTGAATCCAGAAGGTGAGTTACAATCTCGGTTATGTTTTTATTCTCTGCCTTCAATTAGTTTTTACGAAAGTTTAATGGACAGCGAGAAAAGTGGCCGACAAGTTAATGTTTTAAAACAGTTTTTAATATTCCAGAAAAGTAGTTTTTCTCCAACTTCGTCTCGATTTTTCGAGCAAGTTGGATGACCATGTCGAAATCCACCTGGAGGATCTCGAAGAGGGTCATGTAGGCTTTCTACACGAATTTACAGATCTAAAACGGAGTTAAAATGAGAGAGAAATCGCACGGTAAAGTTAGGTACCTTGGTGTTGATTCTGTTGTTGTTGTTTGTTGATACCGTCGTCGCGGGACTGCTGTCGCGATGTACGAGGCTGAGTGCGCTCGCCGGGGAAAGGTGGACGAGGGCGGAGGAAGGAGGAGGAAGGTGAAAGAAGATGCAGAAGAAATTAGGGTTTGGGTTTACGTGAAAAAAACAAAAAAAATAAAGTGTATATAATGAAGAGGAAGGGGGTCGGCCACATTGCTGCTACTAATGTTGCTTTGTAAAACAAAGGGGGGTCACATGTAGCTACTGCTACTGTTTCATTTTTGGTGGTATGGGTGGTCGGCCTACCCGACCACCCCTTTATGATTTTTTTTTTCTAATCTTTTCTTTTCAATAACTTTTTAAATATATATATAACTATATATATATATATATATATATATATATGTATATGTATATATCCATATATATACAACATAATCTATTAAAATCCAATAACAATTTAAATGACACGTATCCAATATTTAATATATTTAAACATACCTATATATATATATATATATATATATCAATTCAATCAACTTAAAATAATAATAACATCTTAATAATCATATTTATTAATTGTTCATAAAAATAAATTTAATACTAATAAAATAATAAAATTTGTTCCAACGTGTGAACTTTACCACACATCCTCATTTAGGCCCAGAAAATGTACCATTTTTGTAACACATTATTAAATAATAAAAACGTAAATTTTTGTACCACAAATTAATATTTAGAAAATATTCCCCCAAACCTTAAAATAAATTAAGAAAAATTTTACACCCATAAAATATGCATCCATGGTCGTCATTGATCACACCACCTGTCTACTTGGACTTAAATTTGGTCCAGGCCCCGTTCGGACTGAATTGGCCAAACCGGGTCATAAAAAAAAACCATAAATTGTATAACTTCATTTTTTAAGTCTAATAAAATAATAATAAAATGAATAAAAAATAGGGGTTTTACATCCTACCCAACTTACAAGAATTTCGTCCTCGAAATTTAGGATTAATAGGGTAGATAGGGTTGAGGGATAGGAAGAGTTCGTCAATACCAAAATGCAATTAAATTTTGGAGGAGACGATAAAACGGCGTTCAACACCACCATACAATAGAAAATTGTGGAGTCGATGTATACAAAAATATGTCATGGTTATGAAATTGAATAAGGGTTGCCAGTGAAGGCAGCAAAATTTTGAATATCCAATTTTAGAGAACAGTAAGGAATTGAGTAGACCAAAGAGAATAAATTAGACATTTAGGAAATGTGATCCCTTAAGGGAGAACTGGATACTAATCGTCTTGGTCGAGGGTTTGATTAAGTGAACGATTAGAATCATTTTCGAGTGCTTAAGAATAGTTGGAAGGACACGATAACAATTCTAGGATTGAAAAAAATGAGGAGTAGTTAAAGGCGAGGATATAGCCACATGAGTCGGTCGGTGGCTATCTACATTTGTGTATAATTAACCGATTGGACAACCAAAGATGATACCTTGAGTCTATCTTAGCAAGTACAGTACCTTGTCTTTTCAAAACAAGTAAAAGACAGGAAAAACAAAGGTTTCAAAGACGGTGTTATATATTGAGTACGAATTGCGGGGTTCATAGGCGGCAAAAATAATTCAAAAGAGAATTGTCAAGGCTGTCGCGGATGAGACTCTAAGGCAAGTTTACTATGTCTTCATCCACGTAGAATAATATGTGATAAGCGAACCAAAGTGCAATAGGTTGATCAGACCATCATGCACCGGTTCTGATTAGAAAATATGTTAGTGGGTGCACCCAATAAAATATGTCATGATCAAGCTTGATAACGAAATAAGCTTGCAAAACTGAAGCTACATTAGCAGCATGAGATAGTCAAAATATGAGCAAGGGAGGTACTGATGAAGGAAATTTTAAATAGTCCAAGATCTTTTAAAATCAAGTTGCCCGAAGTGTGGGCCTTTACAGTTGTCCTAGTTTTCTTCACTTATGGTTTGGTTGTCTAGATAAGTTAAGGTTCTCTAAATTTCTAGTCTAAATAAACCCATCAACATGGTTCATAAGGACAAGGGATTTGTTGGGTGGTGAGGTATTCTACCCAACTTATAAGGGTTAAACGAATAGTGTGATGGGACAATGGGTCAAGCAATCAAGATAAAGCACAAGGTTGGCATTTAAAGAATTAAGTAGAACATATTCACATATCGGTTTAAGGGATTGAGTCAAGGTTGGATCTCTTAATTGAAGTCGGAAAGTATTTTGGGGCCATGGTAGAGGTTTTGGTTTAGCCATTTTGATCAGAAGGTAATATCATAAAACTAGTGTACAAGGAGATGTGTTTTAGTGGAACATGATATATCTACATGATGGTGGACTTGTCTAGGTCTTACATATAAAATTTGTTGGAAGGAAAAATCTAGTGTTGTGCTCCAAATATCCGAGTCATGGTATGGGACGCCAAAAGATCTAAAATAGAAAGTGGGAGTTCATGAGGTGACAACTAATGCACAAAATAAAGAAGATCAAGTTAAAGCATGAAATAAAATTAATTAAAGAATCCAGTAAAAATTATTTAGGAACACAATTTCGGAGAGAAGATTGTCTCGAGATGAATACTGTCAAGGAGCGATCAATTCGTTATTCAATCTGCAAACGGTTAGTAGGTCGCGAGAAAAGGTCGAATAAGTCAAGATTGGGGTACCGTCACATAGTTTGGTAGATGACTAACAATACTTGTGTACATGCTACTATCATGGTCATGAACGATATGGCAATTAGTGTGGAGTACATCTATCTTATTAGAGCTATCTTGATGGCCTTCTATTAAAATTTTAAATCAAGCTTCCTCCAAAAGTCTCTAAATAAAATTTTCAAAAGTAACCACCCAAAATTTGTATCACTGCAAGTCGTTCAATTTAATCATGACCAAAATTAAATCACTTTCATAAATCTCAAAGCAAACTTTACTACGTTAGTACTAACCTTTTCCAAAATTAACGTTTAAATTCAACTATTTAACTCAAGAGTTCATAGTTTACGAATCCATAATTTTTTTCGCAATCAATCAAAAATTTAACACTCTAAAATTTTCAAATAACTCATAATAAAACTCTTAGTATATTAAAAGCAATCTCAAAAATTAAGCTCAATGCTCTCATCAATTTTAACTTCTATTTATGCTAAGTTATTCCCACAAAATCATAACCTTTAAATGGCAACTTCCTTTAATCAATCAAAATAACTTTCCATCACATCCTTCGAAATTCTCCCAAAATTTTTAATATTAGCAATCCCTCATTAAACTAAATTTTTAAATAATCTTATCAGTCAAAAGCTTTTTTTTTATACCAAAAATCTAAATAGATTTGTAAATCCTCAATCATAGGACACCATTTAAAATAAAAATTTCTCAAAAATCGTTTTCATAACTTTCAAATATTTTAAACCAAAATTCACCATCATTACTTCCACTTAAAATTCAAAATTTACTAAACACAAAAATTTCAAGTTGTATGCCTCAAATTTAAATAATTTATACTGCCACATTTAAATCTAAGATTAAAACTTTCCTTGGTAATATGCTACTTTACAAATTACAAATCATTAAATCATACTTTTTAAAAAAAAAAGCCTTTTTAACTCAATTAGAGTCTTAAATATATTCCAATGCTAATATAACCATTCCAACCATGTGTTTGACCTATGAGCATATACTAGTGTAGTCATCTTTCTAGTTGATACTAAGCACGAAAATAAGAATCGACGGTAGAAAGGAATCAAGCAAGGTGCAATTCAAGGAAGTCGAACAAGAGTCCGAAATTTGAAGCCAAGGAAAGAGGTCAAGCTGTATGGATGAGATTTCTTAGATTCTAATCCTATGTTGCAGGCTCACACCGGTACAATTACGTAACCGAAGTGACAAACTCGACCTGTATGGGCCACCACAAAAATATGTAACGCCGCAGTCCCAAAATACTTAGGACTAGGTACGTATCCATGCCAGCTGCATACATACGAAGTATACTCCAATATATGGAACCCTCGTATGAATACATAAGCTGTAAAATGCAGTAAACCAAGAGTAATCTAATCTCATCCACAAATAAAGAATAAAAGATATCATATAATCAACTGTAATAAGTCTTTGTACAATACGTTGGGCGGAGACAAAGTCCACTACCAACTATCTCAAGTAAAAGGTACAAGGAGGAATAGATGAAATAACAAGACTAGCCAAGTGCAATCATCTCGAAAGGATGGAGAAGATCATGGCCTCGACTAGAACACCTGCAATATCACAGAAGCACACACACCTGGAGAGATAACCAGGTCCTCAGAGGGACGTAACAAGATACAGGAAGAACATGCCGTATGAACTGAAT
Source organism: Iris pallida (assembly GCA_029216955.1). Lineage (NCBI taxonomy): Eukaryota > Viridiplantae > Streptophyta > Magnoliopsida > Asparagales > Iridaceae > Iris > Iris pallida. The sequence goes on along the minus strand of JANAVB010031019.1, from coordinate 26,137,742 downwards.
ATAAATGCACCATAAAATAAAGATAAAGTAAAAGTGTCCAAACCATAACACAGCTCAATATTCCATCCTCGAAACAGTAGGCTACCCCTACAACCAAACAAGGACAAGGGGTAACTTACTATTCTACGATGTGACATTTTTCTATGCCATGATTGGAACATAAAATTTGCTAAGGTCTCCTAACCTTTCTAGTAGACAATTTAGAAGACATATCGATGTATGGGCAGGTGAAGGCTGACTCCCTAGGACAACTCACAACACGCACACGTCACGTACCAATACTATCAGCCGGCATAACTCGAGGCTAGCGGCCCACGTGACCCATCAGTCCACATAGCTCGAGGCTAGTGACCCTCGCAACTCGACTGCCGTAGTACGCATTTACTACAGCTTTAGGATTTGGGGTAGCCCATACATTTAATTGTCTTATCCCTCCCAAGGTCACTAACAGAAGGTAATTTGCTAAGACTAGGTCCATATGCAACAAAAAAGCAAGAAATAAAAATAACTGAAAGAAAAATAAAGTGAACAAAAATAGTAAGTAATGGATACAACTGAAAATAGATAATAAATATACAGTAAATAAATAAAGTTGCATATAATTATAACAGTAAATAAGGCAAGGTATCTTGCCTGAGGGTGGTGCGAGAAGCAGCAAAATCCAACAATCAGAATCGTCAACACGAAAGTCAAAATCCACAAGAAGCTCCGGATGCTGAAACAAACATCACGAACGAGTTTAGAATAAAAAATATGCCTAGAAAATGCCTGTCCAAAAGTCAAATTCTGGGACAGGGGCAAAATCGTAATTTAGGTCAAAACGATGTCCGCCGTTGGACCCGCTTTGCACCGAAATGTATGCCAATATCTACGGTCTCTAAAGTCGTCAAACTACATGTCGAAAGATTTTTTTGATGAGACGAACCCAACGGTATTTCCAATTTTGGATTCCGGTGGGATGTGCACAAAATCGCCCGTTGAGTAGGATTGTGGGCCCGCCAAAATAGCGTTTCGATCAACGGTCTCAGAATCGGACCAAACTTGGCTCACAGGACCAAAAAATATTTCGAGTCCAATGGCGCAAGTTTCATCGCCATATGATGAGTGTGCACAAAGTTGTGACTTAATTTGCAAAGGGTCGATACGGGATATCTCGACGGATAAGCATTGATTTCGTCGCGCACATGCAACAAAATTGGATTCCGTCAGTTTTCGCACGTCGACAACATCCATACGCGCCTTTCGATGCGTATAGTGCACGACCACGTCGCCCGGTTTGTCGGGGGCACGCCGTATCGGGTGTTTTTCCACTTTTTAAAAACAAAATTTACAATTTTTCGTGAAACTTTAACAACGTGTAACTTTTTACACACTACATGAAAAGTGAATCCAGAAAGTGAGTTACAATCTCGGTTACGTTTTTATTCTCTGCCTTCAATTAGTTTTTATAAAAGTTTAATGGACAGCGAGAAAAGTGGCCGACAAGTTGATATTTTAAAATAGTTTTTAATATTCCAGAAAAGTAGTTTTTCTCCAACTTCGTCTCGATTTTTCGAGCAAGTTGGATGACCATGTCGAAATCCACCTGGAGGATCTCGAAGAGGGTCATGTAGGCTTTCTACATGAATTTACAGATCTAAAAACGAAGTTAAAATGAGAGAGAATCGTACAGTAAAGTTTGGTACCTTGGTGTTGATTCTGTTGTTGTTGTTTGTTGATACCGTCGTCGCGGGACTGCTGTCGCGGCGTACGAGGCTGAGTGCGCTCGCCGGGGAAAGGTGGACGAGGGTGGAGGAAGGAAGAGGAAGGTGGAAGAAGATGGAGAAGAAATTAGGGTTTGGGTTTACGTAAAATAAAAAAAACAAACAAAGTGTATATAATGAAGAGGAAGGGGGTCGGCCACATTGCTGCTACTAATGTTGCTTTGTAAAACAAAGGGGGGTCACATGTAGCTGCTGCTACTGTTTCGTTTTTGGTGGTATGGGTGGTCGGGTGGGGCCGACCACCCCTTTATGATTTTTTTTCTAATCTTTTCTTTTCAATAACTTTTAAATATATATAACTATATATATATGGATATGTATATATCCATATATATACAACATAATCTATTAAAATCCAATAACAATTTAAATGACACTTATCCAATATTTAATATATTTAAACATACCTATATATTATATATATATATATATATATATATATATATATATATAATATATATATATATATATATATCAATTCAATCAACTTAAATAATAATAACATCTTAATAAACATATTTATTAATTGTTCATAAAAATAAATTTAATATTATAATAATAAAAATTGTTCCAACGTGTGAACTTTACCACACACCCTCATTTGGGCCCAAAAATGTACCATTTTTGTAATATATTATTAAATAATAAAAACGTAAATTTTTGTACCACAAATTAATATTTAGAAAATATTCTCCCAAACCTTAAAATAAATTAAGAAATATTTTACACCTATAAATATGCATCCATGGTCGTCATTGATCACACCACCTGTCTACTTGGATTTAAATTTGGTTCAGGCCCCGTTCGGACTGAATTGGCCAAACCGGGTCATCAAAAAAAAACCATAAATTGTATAAATTCATTTTTTAAGTCTAATAAAAATAATAAAATAAATAATAAATAGGGGTTTTACAATGAGCAAGCTATCTACTACCTCAGTAGAACACTAATCGGGGCCGAACACCGGTACAACCCCGTTGAAAAAGAGTGTTTGGCTTTGGTATTTGCCATCCAGAAGACTCGCCATTATGTCTCGGGCCAGACAATTCATGTCATCTCCCGAGTCAATCCACTCAGAGTTCTCATGACGAAGCCAGGGTCATTAAACCTTCGACTAGCTACATGGGCGATCCTGCTAACGCCATACAACATGGTGTTCGTTCACAAAAAGCCATCAAGGGTCAGGCTCTGGCCGACTTTTTAGCTGCACACCCCATCCCAGAGTCCTCAAGACTCTATGAAGACATCCCGGATGAGGTCCAAGAATCAAACGTCATCGAAGAAAGCTCGGTCTGGCGGATGTTTTTTTATGGCGCTTCAAGAACAGGCCCCAAAGGCCAAATCATCGTAGGAGTGGGGGTAGTCTTAGTCTTCCCCGATCAGCTGGTCATCCAGCGTGCCTACTCCCTTTCGAAGCCGTGCTCCAACAATGTTGCCGAGTACAACATGCTCATCATGGGACTCCAGCTGGCACAACAGCTGGAGGTGAATCATCTGGAAGCCTACGGCGACTCAAAACTCGTCGTTAACCAGATCAGAGGACAGTACGAAGTTCGCCATGAAGATCTGGTTCCTTACCATGAAGTTGTATTGAATATCATTTCAACCTTCACCAAGTTCTTCATCGAACATGTACCTCGTTTACAAAATTTGGAGGCTGATGCTCTGGCTGGCCTCGCAGCCTCATTGGCAGCACCCTTCGGGACTCAACACTACGTCACGGTAGTGGATCGAGACTTGGTCTGTCCTAAAAACAAACTATGCTCACGAATGACCCATGCCATGTCAACAAGTACTGGTGTTAATGTCCGAGACTGGAGATTCCCGTTCATCGACTTCGCTGTCTACGAAATCCTCCCAGAAGACCCCAAAGAAGCTATCTCGGTCAGGAGGCGTTCCCTTCGATTCTATTATGATACAGCCACTAAAATGCTGTACAGACGCTCCTACGATGGACTTCTCCTTCGAGTCCAAGAAGAAGCAGCCGAAGCCCTTCGAGAAGCTCATGACCGAACTTGTGGGGCTCATCAACATGGGCCTAAGTTGTAGGATCGACTGCGATGCATGGGCTACTATTGGCCAACCACAGCAGCCGACGCTGTCGACTATGCTAAGAAGTGCCATGCTTGCCAACTCCATGCCGACTTCATCCATACACCGTCGGAACCACTACATCCTACGGTCGCCTCTTGGCCCTTCGAAGCTTGGGGCATGGACATTGTAGGACCTATCACCCCTCCTTCATTGAGGGGACACCGCTTCATCCTGGCTATCATTGACTACTTCTCCAAATGGGCGGAAGCAGTCCCACTGGCGGAAGTAAAAAGCTCTAGGGTGATCGGCTTCATCAAGCATCATGTCATATACCGTTTCGGGGTACCCGTTGGATTATCCATGACAACGGTCCACAGTTCATCAGCCATGTTTTCAGCAGATTCTGTGACAAGAATCGCATTCAGAACGTGGCATCAATCGCCTACAATCCGGCAGCAAACGGATTGGCCGAGGCGTTTAACAAGGCTATCGTCAAGCTACTCAAAAAGGTCGTATCATCCAACAAATGCGACTATGATGAAACGCTCGACGAATGCCTTTGGGCCTACCGCACAACGGTACGAACCCCGACGGATAACACACCATTCTCCCTGGTCTACGGAAGCGAAGCGGTACTGCCTCTCGAGATCCAGATACCTTCACTCCGTGTAGCTATCACAAATCAACTCACAGAAGAAGACAATCAACGTCGCCGTCTGCGAGAATTAGAGGCACTTGACAAAAAATGTCTCCTAGCTCAACAATACATCGAACTCTATCAAGCCCGTATATCATAGGCTTTCAACAAGAAGGTCAAGCAGAGGACTTTCCAAGTAGGCGACCTGGTTCTGGCAGTCAGGAGACCGATGGTGTTGACTCACAAGATACCAGAAA